>JACEEZ010016364.1:7500-15000 GCA_016584305.1 Chionoecetes opilio
CAGCACGTCACGCTTCGACGAGCCCACGCAGGAGACGCTCATGCCCAGGACCTTCGGCTTCGAGCTGAACGTCAGGGTTAGCTATCTCAACATGGACTCCCGCAGGTTCGCTCGTAACCGCCAATGTGTATTTCATATCTTCAGCGCCAACAACTCCAGCGGGGAGGTGGAGTCGGTCTTGAACACGCAGCCGCAGAATTCCTCGTGTGTGTATCTGTTCCACGGCGAGGCGCACGAGGTGGTGTGGGTCCACTTCCGCAAGTACGAGATTGCCCCCAAGATGGGCCACTATTCCTTCAACATGACGGAATGCATCAACCCGCTCAGGATATACGACGGTAATTTCTTTGACACTACCATGCCGTACGGGTCGCCACAGCGCGCCAAGCTCATTCAGGAACACTGCACGGCGCGTCCTCCCCCCATGTGTGCCCGGGAATACTTGCCTGTGAGGGCAGGTCACATCGCCCCAGTGAAGGCGTGCACCAGAAATGAGAGCTACGTGGCGGAGGGATCCAAGCTGACGGTGGTGCAGCATTACAATGAGTCCACCGCCGCGCTGGCCATGGATTTTGTCCTTCGCTACGAGTTCGTCAACACTCGACCGGGCTACCGACCCACCAACGGCAGCGAGTGTGACTTTGAGGCGATCAGCGACGGCTACACGCTAAGGACGGGCCGCGTGTTCTCCCCCAGGACCTCGGTGCTGTACGGACGCTGGGGCCGCCGCAGACTGTCCTGCCAATATCGTCTTACCGCACATGGAGACGAAGTGGTGCGCGTCACGATCACCAAGTTCCACAGCGCTTCCCGTTCCTGCGTCACCACAACCAACAACTTCACCGGCAGCTTTGATTGTGACAAACGCGCCGGCCAGATGGCTTCCCTGGTTGTGTCGGAGTATCCCTGGCAGGACATCGAGGTGCCGCGTCTGTGTCTGTGCGACTATCCTCTCATTCCCATTGAATATGAGTCTAAATCCAAGGAGCTGCGACTCAAGTTTGAAGTGAATAACATGGATGAAACTCACGACTACTTCGACTTCATGTTCGAAGCTCAATATGAATTCGTAAAGAAATCCTCATGTAAGAAAGAGCAACGGCTGCAAGGGACCAACGGCGAGATAGTGTTTCGAAGAGCCAACCTCACCGAGAACAAGCCGTGTGATAATTATCCCTGGTTGCTGCAGACCTCCGATGCAAAAAAGTCCATTTACTTCAGAATAAGAGGCTACGACCACATCGACAAGAACTGCACCACCTCCACCCGCCTCCTGGTGTTTAAGGTGGGTCGTCTGAGGCCAGTCGGAGTGCTCTGTCCTGATCCGAGCAGCGAGAAGGTCGTGGAACTGTTCAGCTTTGCCTGGCAAGGATCAGGCACGCTGGTGGAACAGTCCACGGACAAACTGGTGCTTGAGGTGTCGGGGCGCGAGGGGGCGCGAGACCTGGGTCCCCACACCCTCACGTGGCTGCAGGTGTCCCCGGCGCGGCAGTACGACTGGTCTTCAGAGGGCATCGTGAGGGGATGTCAGGAGGAATGCCCCGAGCTGGGCGTGTGCATCAGCGAGGACTTGTGGTGCGACGGCGTCCATCACTGTCCCTCCGGCCACGACGAGCTCATCGCCCACTGCTTCTTCCTGTCGGTGCCATGGGCCTACATCGGCGTGGGCTCCACTCTGAGCGTCATCCTCCTGGTGGCGGTGACAGTGTACGGCGCCTCCCGCCTGCGCGCCTCGGACAAGAAGACCCACCAGCACCAGCCCATCCCCACGCTGCCCACCGCCTCGGAGTCACTCTTCTCCTCCGACAAGGACGCAGCGGAGCGCGACGGCGGCGTGACGTCCGCCTACAGCCTCGATTACAGCGAGGTGGATTACGTCACCACCTTATGAGGACGACAACGCCTAGGTACTTTAAACAATACTTGCACTCTCGCCCCCGCCACCCGCTCACCCACCAGCGACAGCGACACCCACACCCACACCCACACCCACCACGCACGCCACTCTGACTCCCGAAGAACCACCAGTCTCCCGAGGCCCCGGCGCTCCAGGACCCGTCACGCTCGGTCAGCCAGTATTCACAACGACTACGACGGCCGCCCGGAATCGCTGGAGATATACGTCCCCCCGCCCCCGCCAGCCTTCAGCAGGTCACACCACTACACCCTGGCCGCCCTCAACATCCACCCACTGGCCGCCCTCAACACCCCAACAGGTCGCCCACGCCGGGCCCAGTAGCTGCCACTATTGCAGCTCACCCCCCTCTCCCCTCACCCTGCAGAGGAGCTGATGACAAGACTGATAGTGACTCACCACACATAAGTGTTCATCCCAAGGTCACCGAGGCTACTGGTGACCTGGGCGTGTGTGTGTGTGTGTGTGTGTGTGTGTGTGTGTGTGTGTGTGTGTGTGTGTGTGTGTGTGTGTGTGTGTGTGTGTGTGTGTGAGTGTGTGTGTGTGTGTGACCCCGGTACCTAGGCGTCAAGGTCACCCCCGCCCCCCCATCGCTGCGTGTTTGTCATTAATGTTCACCACCCTGCCGCGCTTTCCTCATCCTCCTGCTTTCTATACATTCAATTTCTAAAAACTCGTGGCACGCGGCGCTTTCTGTCCCCACCTCCTTGCCATGTTTTCTCTACGTAACGTTATTGCGATTTTGTTCTAAGACCTCGTTCACGAGTTACTAAAAACTGTATACCGGAACTCCACGTACCCTTTATTTACAACCATCAGTCCATTCTCTTGTGTTGGTTATCTGGACCCGAGTAAAATGTTGTCAGAGTCGTTACAGTATAGCCCCCTGTCACCCTCCGTTTTTCTAAAACTTCCTAAAACCAGTAAAATCTTAATCACACAACTAAATGACAAACAGGAACCATTACTCTCTTATATCAGGATTATCTAAGACCCGATAAAATATATGTCACAGTCACAGTCTCACAGATAACCCTCCTCTTCCTCCCATTTTCTTAAAATCCACTAATTCTACCTAAAACCTTAAATCACACATACTAGATGACAAACAGGAACCATTACTCTCTCTTATATCAGGGTTATCTACGACCAATACAGTACTCCACAGTCACAGATAACCCTCCTCTTCTCTCCGCTACTAAAAACCAGTAAAATCTAATCTATAACCCTGAAATCACACATACTAGATGACAAACAGGAACCATTACTCTCTTTATATCAAATTATCTAAGACCAATAAAGTATATATATGCCACAGTCTTCGATAACCCTCCTCTTCCACCTTGTTTCTTCTGTACCTCCTTCCACTTCCCTTCTTTCTCCTCCTCTTCCACCTCTAACACCCTCCTCTTCCCCTCTTCCTCCTCCTATTCCACCTTCTCCACCCTCCTATCACACCTCAACCACCCTCCTCTTCCCCTCTTCCTACCCCTCTTCCACCTTCCACTTCTCCTCTTCCTCCTCCTCTTCCACTTCCCCTCTTCCTGCTCCTCTTCCCCTCTTCCTCCTCCTCTTCCACCTTCCACTTCCCCTCTTCCTGCTACTCTTCCCCTCTTCCACCTCTACCACCTCTTCTTCCCCTTTTCCTCCTCTTCCACCTCCACCACCCTCCTCTTCCCCTCTTCTAGCTCCTATTCCATCTCTACCACCCTCCACTTCTACCCTTCTACCACTTCTTCTACCCTTCTACCACTACCACCCTTCTCTCTCGTCCTCTTCCACCTCTACCACCCTCCATTCCCCCTCTTCCTCCTCTTCCACCTTCCATTCCCCCTCTTCCTCCTCCTCTTCCACTCTACCCCCATCCCCTCTCTCCTCTTCACCTTCCATCCTCTTTCTCCTCTTCACCTCTACATCCCCCAATACCACATCACACCCAAGACAAATCATGCACCCTCTCAGTTATAGGACAAGTACATACATACATACATACATAGTGTTGTAGTGAAGGTGATAGACGTGTGAAACGAAACTACTGCCAAAAAAAGACTCGGTGTAAATATCAAACAAGTATTTTTAAAGACTGGTAGATCTCTATCGTTGCTTGGTCACGAATCACATGTATATAATGCACATTACCTGACATTTCTACCAAGTTTTTCTTAATTAGGTGTATATATAAAAAAAGAGTCCGTGAGTTCGAGATGTGTTTGTAAACGTGTGCTCTGTGCTCTTATATAGTTATTTGTGATGATATAAAAATTCTACTTAAAAAATATATAACAAAAAACATTATATAATTCTAGTCCAAACTGAAGATTGTTCTATTCAGAGATTATATTCACTGATTGTTATAGTAGGTGTGCATGGAGAGAGAGAGCGAAGAGAGCGAGCGAGAGAGAGAGAGAGAGAGAGAGAGAGAGAGAGAGAGAGAGAGAGAGAGAGAGAGAGAGAGAGAGAGAGAGAGAGAGAGAGAGAGAGAGAGAGAGAGAGAGAGAGAGAGAGAGAGAGAGAGAGAGAGATGTGGAGAGATAGGGAGAGAATTTAATAACTGTACAAATGTGTTAAGAGAGCGAGAGAGAGAGAGAGAGAGAGAGAGAGAGAGAGAGAGAGAGAGAGAGAGAGAGAGAGAGAGAGAGAGAGAGAGAGAGAGAGAGAGAGAGAGAGAGAGAGAGAGAGAGAGAGAGAGAGAGAGAGACAGAGAGAGAGAGACAGAGAGAGAGAGAGATATGTGGAGAGATAGGAGAGACAATTTAATACCTGTACAGATGTGTTATGAAGGGAGAGAGACCCACATATTACTGTTTCAGAAGTCTACGCTGCCACCTTGTACATACTGTAATAAAAGTTTCCAAATAGAGAGAGTTTCATTCCGCTCCTTGAGAGAACCCAACGAACCACTAACTCAATAATAGCCAACAAAACCTCTTCACAATAACCTTCAGTAACCTCTAACACAATAACCTTCAGTAACCTCTAACACAATATTAAACAAAACCTCTTTACAATAACCTTCAATAACAAAACCTCTTTACAATAACCTTCAATAACCTTTAACACAATAACTTTCAATAACTTCTAACACAATAACTTTCAATAGCCTCTAACACAATAACCTTCAGTAACCTCTAACACAATATTAAACAAAACCTCTTTACAATAACCTTCAATAACCTTTAACACAATAACCTTCAGTAACCACTAACACAATAATAGCCAACAAAACCTCTTTACAATAACCTTCAGTAACCTCTAACACAATATTAAACAAAACCTCTTTACAATAACCTTCAATAACCTTTAACACAATAACCTTCAGTAACCTCTAATACAATAAAAGTCAACAAAACCTCTTCACAATAACTTCAAGTAACCTCTAACACAATAATAGCCAACAAAACCTCTTCACAATAACCTTCAGTAACCTCTAATACAATAAAAGTCAACAAAACCTCTTCACAATAACCTTCAATAACCTCTAACACAATAATAGCCAACAAAACCTCTTCACAATAACCTTCAGTAACTTCTAATACAATAAAAGTCAACAAAACCTCTTCACAAACCTTCAGTAACCTCTAACACGATAAAGCCAACAAAACCTCTAATACAATAAAAGTCAACAAAACCTCTTCACAATAACCTTCAGTAACCTCTAATACAATAATAGCCAACAAAACCTCTTCACAATAACCTTCAGTAACCTCTAACACAATAATAGCCAACAAAACTCTTCACAATAACCTTCAATAACCTCTAAACAATAAAGCCACAAACTTTCACAGAACCTTCATACCTCACAATAAAGCAAAAACCTTCACATAACCTTCAATAACTTCTAACACAATAATAGCCAACAAAACCTCTGCACAATAACCTTCAGTAACCTCTAACACAATAAAGCCAACAAGTACCTCTTCACAATAACATAAGAAAATAAGAACATAAGAAAAATAAAGAAGCTACAAGAGGCCACGAGACCTATACGTGGTAGTTCCTGTAACCTTCAATCTCAGAACAGTATATGTAAGTATGATTTAGGTACGTGATTTTTAGGTACGTAAGTGTGCGTGATTTTACGGCGCACGGTTTCAATCTAGACCCTATTTTACTTTCTGCATCACGGTTGATAAAACTTCCTTGACGGTCTGGTAAACATTGTAAGATTATGTCATCGTAGGAATATTTCGGGGGGTGAATATAGAGGAGCAAGTAAAATTATGTGGTGCAGCATAAAACAAAATTCCTCTCTCTCTCCTTCTCTCTCTCTCTCTCTCTCCCTCTCTCTCTCCTTCTCTCTCTCTCTCTCTCTCTCTCTCTCTCTCTCTCTCTCTCTCTCTCTCTCTCTCTCTAACACATAAAATAACAAAACAAAACAAAATTCTCTCTCTCTCTCCTCTCTCTCTCTCTTCTCTCTCTCTCTCTCTCTCTCTCTCTTCTCTCTCTCTCTCTCATCTCTCTCATCTCTCTCTCTCTCTCTCTCTCTCTCTCTCTCTCTCTCTCTCTCTCTCTCTCTCTCTCTCTCTCTCTCTCTCTCAGGATCAACACAGAAAAATAAGCAAGGAGAGAAAAATATGAAAATAGCCAAAAAGTAACCAACTATTCTTGGCACGCCCCTCGAACCTAACACCGCACACGCCACCCTAATAATCATCCTTATCAGACATTTTAAGCAGTGATGTTCTGAATAGGCAAAACGGGAGCCAAGGGAGAAGAAATAATTGGCGAGAAATGTGCGTTGGAGGTGAAGGTTGAATGGACGAGGAGGAAAACAGGGGGAGAAAACAGGTGGTGGAGGAGAAAGATGGAGGGAGAGAACAGATTGGAGGAAGAAAAGAGGGAGAGAAGGGGGGAGGGAGGGAGGGAGGGGAGGGAGGGAGGGAGGGAGGGAGGGAGAGAGAGAGGGAGGGAGGAAACAATTTGGAGAGGGAGGGAGGGAGGGAGAGAGGGAACAGTTTGGAGAGAGAGAGAGAGAGAGGGAACAGTTGGGAAGGAGAGAGGGAGAGTAGGGAGGGAGCGAGGTAAACAGTTTGGAGAGAGAGAGAGAGGAGGGAGGGAGGAGGGAACAGTTTGGGGGGAGAGAGGGAGAGTAGGGAGGGAGCGATGGAACAGTTTGGGAGAGAGAGAGGGAGGAAGGTAGGGAGGGAGGGAGGGAGAGAGGGAGGCAGGAGGGATGAAGGGAGGAGAGAGGGAGGGAGGGAACAGTTTGGAGAGAGAGAGAGGGAAAGAGGGAGGAAGAGGGAGGGAGAGAGGGAGGGATGAAGGGAGGGAGAGAGGGGGAGAGAGAGAGGGAAGGAGGGAGGAAAGAGGGCGGGAGAGAGAGAGGGAAGGAGGGAGGGGAAGATGGAGGGAGAGAAGGAGGGAACAGTTTGGAGGGAGAGAAGGAAGGAGGGAGGGAGGGAACAGTAGGAAGGGGGAGAGAGAAAGAAAAGAGGGAGAGAGGGAGCGAGGGAGGGAATACAAGTTGAAGAATTGGAGGAGGAACAAGTGAAGAGATAGGAGAGGTTGTTGAGATGCCAATATTAATGACTACACGTTGTCGATATAACAGTTTATTACACTGTTAACCTGAAGGTGTGGACGCT
>JACEEZ010016364.1:22500-25000 GCA_016584305.1 Chionoecetes opilio
AATAGAAAAAAAAAAATTCCCAATTTTGAAAAATTAAAAAATAAAAAATGTTTTTGGGTAAAGGGGGTTTTAAGAAAGTGAAAAAATTTTTGGAAAAAAAGGCCCCCCAAAAAAAGGAACAAACATAAGGTTTTAAAAATTGGAAACACCCCAAGAAAAAAAGTTTAAAGGGAGTGGGACGGCAAAGGGGGAAAAATTAAAACAAAAAAAGGGAAAAGTAAGGAGTTGGAACAGCAGTGAAAAAATTTTTGGAACCAACCAAAGCAAAATAAGGTTTTTAGGAACCAAGCCAAAGTTTTAAAAAATGGAACAAAAAAGCAAAAAGGTTTTGGGGGAAGTTTTTAACCCCCCCCCCCCCCCCCCCCCCCCCCCCCCCCCCCCCCGGCCAAGGGGAAAAAAACCCAAGCCCCAAAAAGTTAAAAAAAAAATAACCAAAATGAAAAAAATGGAAAAAGGCAAAGTTTTTAAAGGGGTTTTAAAAAGCAAGTGAAAAAAAGGAACACAAAACAAAAAAATAAGGGATGACGGAAATGAAAAAAGGAACACAAACAAAAGTAAAAGGGAGTGACAAACCCCGTGAAAAAAGGAAAAACAAGCCAAAAAAAAGGGATTTACCAAAAGGAAAAAATTTGGGCCCCAAACAAAAGTAAGGGAGTACGGCAAGTGAAAAAAAAGGAAAAACAACAAAAGTAAGGGGGGTTGGGCGGCAAGTGAAAAATGGAACAAAAAGCAAAAGTAAAGGGGGGACGGCAAAATGAAAAGGGAAAACAAGCAAAAGTAAAGGGAGTGACGGGAATTTAAAAATGGAAAAACAAACAAAAATAAGGGGAGTGACGGGAAGTGAAAAATTTGGAAAAACCCCGCCCCAAAATAAAAAGGGGGTGACGGCAATTTAAAAAGGAAAAACAAGCAAAAATAAGGGATTTACGGGGAAATGGGAAAAATGGAACACAAAAAAAGTAAGGGAGTGAAAGGGAAGTGAAAAATGGAACACAAACAAAAGTAAGGGGAATTTTACGGGAAGTGAAAAAAAGGGAAAACAAGCAAAAGGGAAAGGGGGTGACGCCCAAATGAAAAAAAGGAACACAAGCAAAAATAAGGAGTGAAAGGAAGTGAAAAAAGGGAAAACAAGCAAAAGTAAGGGATTTACCCCAAGTGAAAAATTTGGAAAACCGCAAAAATAAAGGGGGTGACGGGAAGTGAAAAAAAAGGAACACAAGCAAAAGGTTTAAAGGGGGTGCGGCAAGTGAAAAATGGGAAAACCCAAACCAAAAATAAAAGGGGGTTGGGCAGCAAAGTGAAAAAAAAGGAACACCCCAAACAAAAGTAAGGGAGTGACGGGAAAAAAAAAATGGAAAAACAAACAAAAGTAAAGGGGGTTTACCAAGAAAAAAATGGAAACACCCAAACAAAAGTAAAGGGGTTTAAAGGCAATAAAAAATTGGGAAAACAAGGGAAAAGGGGAAGGGAGTTACGGCAAGAAAATTTAAAGGAAAAACAAACAAAGTAAGGGATTGACCAAAAAAAAAAAGGAACACAAGCAAAAATAAGGGGTTCGGCAAGAAAAAAAAAGGAAAACAAGCAAAATAAAGGGGTTGGGCGGGCAAAAAAATAAAGGAACACAAGGGAAAAATAAGGGAGTGACGGCAAAATGAAAAATGGAAAACAAACAAAAGTAAGGGGTAACAGGGAAGGGGAAAAAATTTGGGAACCCCCGCAAAAGTAAGGGAAAAGAAGGGAAGGGAAAAATGGAAAAACAAGGCAAAAATAAGGGTTGCCCGCAAGAAAATAATGGAACACAACAAAAATAAGGGATTTGATGGCAAAAAAAAATGGGGAAAACCCAAACAAAAATAAGGGATTGAAAGGCAAAAAAAAAAATAATGGAAAACAAGCAAAAAAATTTGAAGGAAAGGAAAAATAAAGGAAACAAACAAAAAAAAAGAAAGGGGGGCAAGAAAATAATGGAAACACAAGCAAAAGTAAGGGATTGACGTGCCAAGAAAATAATGGAACACAAGCAAAAGTAAGGGAGTGACGGCAAGTGAAAAATGGAACACAAGCAAAAGTAAGGGATTGACAGCAAGTGAAAAATGGAACACAAGCAAAAGTAAGGGAGTGACGGCAAGTGAAAAATGGAACACAAGCAAAAGTAAGGGATTGACGGCAAGAAAATAATGGAACACAAGCAAAAGTAAGGGATTGACGGCAAGAAAATAATGGAACACAAGCAAAAGTAAGGGATTGACGGCAAGAAAATAATGGAACACAAGCAAAAGTAAGGGATAGACTGCAAGAAAATAATGGAACACAAGCAAAAGTAAGGGATAGACGGCAAGAAAATAATGGAACACAAGCAAAAGTAAGGGATAGACTGCAAGAAAATAATGGAACACAAGCAAAAGTAAGGGATAGACAGCAAGTGAAAAATGGAACACAAGCAAAAGTAAGGGATAGACGGCAAGAAAATAATGGAACACAAGCAAAAGTAAGGGATAGA
>JACEEZ010016364.1:30000-32500 GCA_016584305.1 Chionoecetes opilio
ACTACCACTACCACTACAACTAATCGATACGGGGGACTAGATACGAATTCGCACTATCAATACCCATTTACTTTACAGTGCGCGTCAAGTCTGTTTTTGAATGTAGTTATTGTGCTGGCTCCGACAACATTTGCTGGTAACTTGTTCCATCGATCAACGACTCTAATATTGAAATAATTTTTACGGAGATCGGTGATGCAACGTTGACCGTTTAGTTTTAAACCATTATTTCTTGTTGTCACTTGAGTTGAAAGCTCGAATAGGTTCTCTTGATTAATGACATCAAAACCTTTTAGGATCTTAAAGGTTTCTATCAAGTCCCCACGGATTCTACGATCCTTTAAGGAAAACATATTAAGTTTCCGCAGTCTCTCTTCATAAGATGAATTTCGCAGAGATGGAATTTGTTTGGTTGCTCTTCTTTGCACTGATTCCAATTTGGCTTGATCTTTTACGAAACAGGGCGACCAGAATTGAACGGCATATTCCAAGTGCGGCCTAACCAAGGACGTGTATAATTGTGTCATTACTTTCGGAGTTTTATGTTCAAAGTTACGTTTAATAAAGCCCAACATCATATTTGCCTTTTTACTGGCAGCTAGGCAATGCGGACTGGTTTTCAGATCATTACTGATGATGACACCTAAATCCTTTTCCTGCTGTACTTCAGTTAACGATTTATTTTGCATTTGATAGCTATATTTGAGGTTATCGTTGCCTATATGCATTACTTTACATTTATCGGAATTGAATTTTAATAGCCATTTATCACTCCAATCTGATAGTTTGTCGAGATCACGTTGTATGAGTTCGCAGTTTTCTCTAGTATATGCTTTACCGCCTAATTTGGTGTCATCTGCAAATTTCGATATTTTAGATACAAGTCTGCAGAATTGAATTTTAATAGCCATTTATCACTCCAATCTGATAGTTTGTCGAGATCACTTTGTATGAGTTCGCAGTTTTCTCTAGTATATGCTTTACCGCCTAATTTGGTGTCATCTGCAAATTTCGATATTTTAGATACAAGTCCGAGGAGGAGGAGGAGGAGGAAGAGAAGGAGAAGGAGGAACGAGCAGAGGGAGATGAAAGAGGAGGAGGAGGAAGAGGAGAAGGAGGAGGAGGAGGGATGCAGCAGACGGGAGATGAGGGACTGAGGGAAACGAGATGGAGATGAGAGGAGATGAGGGGAGAGGGAGAGGGGAGAGGGAGAGGGGAGACAGGTAACCGCGGTGGCATGGGAAAGGTAATAGTCGTTAAGGTAATGAGATACCTCCCCCTCCCCCCTCTTTACCTATAACCCCCCCTACCCCTCCTTACCCCCCTCCTTTTATCTACATCCCCCCTACCCCTACCCACGCCCCTGCTACCTTTCCCACCCTCACAACCCTCTAGATAAGGCGATAAGATAAGGCGATAGATACACGGATAATTTTGTGGCATAATGAAATGTCGACTGGAGAGAAGATTTACTATGATGGAAGAATAAGGGAAGGGAAGGGAAGAAGGGAAGGGAAGGGAATGGTAGGGAAGGGAAGGGAAGAGGGGAAGGGAAGGGAAGGGAATGGAAGGGAAGGGAAGAGGGGAAGGGAAGGAAAGGGAAGAATGGAGGGGAAGGGAAGGGAAGGGAAGGGAAGAGGGGAAGGGAAGGGAAGAGGGGAAGGGAAGGGAAGGGAAGGGAAGGGAAGGGAAGGGAAAGGAAGAGGGAAAGGGAAGGGAAGAGGGGAAGGGAAGGGAAGGGAAGAGGGGAAGGAAAGGAAAGGGAAGGGAAGGGAAGGGAAGGAAGGGAGGGGAAGGGAAGGGAAGAGAGGAAGGGAAAGGACCTTGATAGCATTCTTCTTAATATCTTCTCCTCCTCTATTTCTTCCTCCTTCTCTATGTCCATCTGCTCTTCTTCCTCCTTCATCTTATTAGTCTTCCCTTCCTCCACTTTATCATCCCACTCCTTCTCTCTCCTTCTTTATTAAGCCTCGCAATTTTGTTTTATTTGTTAGTTATGTGTCGCCCACCTGTCTTCCTCCTCCTACGCCTTCAAGCAAAACCAGGGTGTACAAATTCCAAGTATATGAACACAGGTAAACTCAGATGGTCAAATAAGCTTTCTGGTTCTGCCCATCCCTGCCTTCTCATGTTGCTCCTCCACTTAACCCCTTCACGCCCAGGTCTTTCATTTGCTATAAAATAATATAAGCGAAAGTGTGTCTGTCTGTCTGTCTGTCTGTCTGTCTGTGTGTGTGTGTGTGTGTGTGTGTGTGTGTGTGTGGTATAAGTTCCGCCCCCCGTGGCGCAATCACCTCATATGGCACATTTTTGGAACCAGGTTGACCAGGGGAAGGTTTTAAGCCCACTTATGAGATGATTCGATCACTTTTTTTCTCTCTTTTTTTTAGCAGCCTATTAGCGAGAATTGTGAAAAAAAAGTGGGTTGCGAGAATTGAGGAAACCTTGATGTAGGGTGATGGGTAATGGGTGAGTGAATAGGTGGGGTGATGGGTAATGG
>JACEEZ010016364.1:37500-42500 GCA_016584305.1 Chionoecetes opilio
TCTGGGCCTCAAGGGGTTAAGGTAAATCGTGCACATCACTCCTATCTACATTAATATTGACCCAAACGAAATGTCATCACTGTATTCGACGAATTATTATGTACCTTTATCTTTATTAGTAATTATTATCTTTTATTATCTTTATCTAGTTGATCTATTTTATTATCTACTAGCCGAAAAGCCGCCCTCCAGGCGGACTTTTTGGCTAGCTCCTGCGGAGAGCTTTTGGTGGCAATGGTGGGCCTTCGGCCCCCCGAAATGCTTTTTAACCCATGTCGAAGAGAAAAATGCCTTTTTACCCATGGCAGAAAATTTTGGGAAACCTGATCTTTCCCCCTCACCTTTTAAAGCAATCCCACCCGGCCCGAAATGTTTACAAAAATTTTGCCCGGACAGGGAGAATAGGAAGTAGGCTAGGAAGTAAAGGGCTTTAAAAATAAAGGAAAAAAGTCGTCAGGGTGCGTTCATTTTGATATTTTTTTTTTTTTTCATTTCAAAATATCTCGCGTTTAAAAATTTTTTTTTCACAATTTGTTTAAAAATAAAAATAAAGAAAAAAAAAAGTGATCGGATCATACCCCAAAATGGCCTTTAAAAACCCTTTCCCCCCCTTTGACCTTTGTTCCAAAAATGTTTCCCTATGTGGGATTGCGGGCCCCCGGGGGGGGGAACCCCATGCGGGGCACACACGACGCACCCCACTTTTTGATTTTTATTATTATAGATTTTATCTTACCTCGTTTTTGTAGCATATTTTTTGCGTGTAATTTCCGGGCTGCACGGTTTTCGTAATAACATATAAACGGTATTTTTGGGCGATATTAATTTTTCCCGGTTGTGATTCCCCGCAAATTTTTTTTTTTTTTTACATCACAAAGGACTGGCCAAGGGGAAAAAATGAAAGAGGTCTGAATAAAATCCTACGTAGTAAAAACATGTATTTATCTGTGTCCGCGGCATTTAGTCCACACTCGCTTGTTTCCTTCGTACGCTAATTAATTAAAGCACACCTGAGACGCCACACCTTCGTCCTATAATGTACCCTGATTAAAGTTTACCTGCGGCCTCATATAACTTTATTTACGAGAGCCTGACAACTTTAAAACTTACTGACAAGGGCGAGAGGTAAGAGGCTTGCTTGAATAGATCGCGTGTTATTTTCTTCTAAGTTCTTTCCTCAAGGTAAGTTTTGACGCCGCTGATAAGTTAGTAAATTCTTAACTCCCGAGAAACTTGGTAGCGAAAATTTGACTTTATTAAAATCGAAGGCGTGTGGTGACGGGAGAATCTTCAATTATGTCTCGACGTGTCCAATCGTGTCCAATGTTACGGTCTGAGTTAGGGTATGGGTGAAGTATTTGGAGAGAAGGAAATGGGTGAACTATTTGAAGAGAAGGAAATGGGTGAACTATTTGAGGTGAAGGAAATGGGTGAATTATTTGAGGGGAAGGAAATGGGTGAACTATTTGAAGAAGGAAATGGGTGAACTATTTGAAGAAGGAAATGGGTGAACTATTTGAAGAAGGAAATGGGTGAAGTATTGAAGGGTAGGATATGGGTGAACTATTTGAAGAGAAGGAAATGGGTGAACTATTTGGAGAAGGAAATGGGTGAACTATTTGAAGAGAAGGAAATGGGTGAACTATTTGAAGAGAAGGAAATGGGTGAACTATTTGAAGAGAAGGAAATGGGTGAAGTATTTGAAGAGAAGGAAATGGGTGAACTATTTGAAGAGAAGGAAATGGGTGAACTATTTGAAGAGAGGGAAATGGGTGAACTATTTGAAGAGAAGGAAATGGGTGAATTATTTGATGAGAAGGAAATGGGTGAACTATTTGAAGAGAAGGAAATGGGTGAACTATTTGATGAGAAGGAAATGGGTGAACTATTTGATGAGAAGGAAATGGGTGAATTATTTGAAGAGAAGGAAATGGGTGAACTATTTGATGGGTAGGAAATGGGTGAACTATTTGAAGAGAAGGAAATGGGTGAACTATTTGTAGAAGGAAAATGGGTGAATATTTGAAGAGAAGGAAATGGTTGAACTATTTGATGGGTAGGAAATGGTGAATTATTTGATGAGAAGGAAATGGGTGAACTCTTTGATGAGAAGGAAATGGGTGAACTATTTGAAGAGAAGGAAATGGGTTGAACTATTTGAAGACAAGGAAATGGGTGAAGTATTGAGGGTAGGAAATGGGTGAATTATTTGAAGAGAAGGAAATGGGTGGAATTATTTGAAGAAGGAAATGGTGTGAACTATTTGGAGAAGGAAATGGGTGAACTATTTGAAGAAGGAAATGGGTGAACTATTTGGAGAAGGAAATGGGTGAACTATTTGAAGAAGGAAATGGGTGAAACTATTTGGAGAGAAGGAAATGGGTGAACTATTTGAAGAGAAGGAAATGGGTGAACTATTTGAAGAGAAGGAAATGGGTGAACTATTTGAAGAGAAGGAAATGGGTGAACTATTTGAAGAGAAGGAAATGGGTGAACTATTTGAAGAAGGAAATGGGTGAACTATTTGGAGAGAAGGAAATGGGTGAACTATTTGAAAAGAAGGAAATGGGTGAACTATTTGAAGAGAAGGAAATGGGTGAATTATTTGAAGAGAAGGAAATGGGTGAACTATTTGAAGAGAAGGAAATGGGTGAACTATTTGAAGAGAAGGAAATGGGTGAATTATTTGAGGGGTAGGAAATGGGTGAACTATTTGAGGGATAGGAAATGGGTGAACTATTTGGAGAGAAGGAAATGGGTGAATTATTTGAGGGGTAGGAAATGGGTGAACTATTTGAAGAGAAGGAAATGGGTGAACTATTTGAAGAGAAGGAAATGGGTGAACTATTTGAAGAGAAGGAAATGGGTGAACTATTTGAAGAGAAGGAAATGGGTGAATTATTTGAGGGGTAGGAAATGGGTGAACTATTTGAGGGATAAGAAATGGGTGAACTATTTAAAGAGAAGGAAATGGGTGAACTATTTGAGGGTTAGGAAATGGGTGAAGTATTTGAGGGATAGGAAATGGGTGAAGTATTTGAGGGGTAGGAAATGGGTGAACTATTTGATGAGAAGGAAATGGGTGAACTATTTGAAGAGAAGGAAATGGGTGAACTATTTGAAGAGAAGGAAATGGGTGAACTATTTGAAGAGAAGGAAATGGGTGAATTATTTGAGGGGTAGGAAATGGGTGAACTATTTGAAGAGAAGGAAATGGGTGAACTATTTGAAGAGAAGGAAATGGGTGAACTATTTGGAGAAGGAAATGGGTGAACTATTTGATGAGAAGGAAATGGGTGAAGTATTTGAAGAGAAGGAAATGGGTGAACTATTTGAAGAGAAGGAAATGGGTGAACTATTTGAGGGGTAGGAAATGGGTGAACTATTTGATGAGAAGGAAATGGGTGAACTATTTGAGGGGTAGGAAATGGGTGCACTATTTGAGGGGTAAGAAATGGTTAAACATGGCGATAGATATTTAATGGGAGGAGAAAAGAAAGAGAAAAGGGAGTACAGATTCTAAAAAATGATGAAAATTATGAGTTATGGAAAATAATATAAAAATAAGATGTACTATCGAAGGTAAGGATATAGGCAAACATGACGATAGATATTTGAAGGGAGGAGAAAGAGAATGGGTTAGAAAAAGAAATATTATGAAACTTGAGTTACTAGATATGGAAAAAAGAAAAAATAAGATGTGTGACACTGATAAAAGAGATGACAGACGAGGCACAGACAGACGCGAAAAAAGAACGGGATAAAAAAAAAAAAAAAAAAAGGAGTGATGGCAAGTAAGAATTTAATAAAGGACTGAACGAAAAAATGGAATATGTATAAAAAAAAATAATAATAGTCTCAGTGAAGAAAAGAAAAGAAAAGAAAAGAAGACGGAAAAATGAAGATGCAAAAGATAAACCAGTGGAGAAAAATAGAAATCGGGAAATATTGAAGGAAATGTAATAAAAAAAATTAAAAAAAAAAAAAAAATGCGATGGAGATAGAAAACCTGAAAAATATGTAAAAAAAAAAAAAAAAAAAAAAAAAAAAAAAAAAAAAAAAAATAAAAAAAAAAAAAAAAGAGTGAGAGAGAGAGAGAGAGGAGCAGGTAACGACATGGAAGAAGGCAAGGGAGAGAGGAGGAGGAATGAGGAGGAGGGGAAGGAGATAACAGCGAGGAGGAGGAATGGGGGGGAGGAATAGGGGGGGATAGCAGAGAGAGGGGTGGGGAGATTTTTGGGGGAAGAATAGGAGGGGGTGATAGGACTCATGGCAACGTATAACATTCTACAACTCAGTAAACAGTGTAAAAATGTCTTTGTTTGCCCATCGACCTTAATAGCGGCCTGGCAAGATGGTGGTGGTGGGTGGGAGGAGGAGGAGGAGGAGGAGGAGGAGGATTTTACATAGGATTACATAGGAATAACAGACACCAGGAGACTTATTGGTCCATAGCGAGAGTATCTGCTGAACTACATGCTACTAACTATCAACTACTTGTAAGAAAACAGTTGGAAAATGATACCATGTCCCTAAAGAGGATAGGAACATGGAAGTTTCATAGTGCAGAATGATAGGATATGAAAAATACTAACTACAACTACCACTACCACTACAACTAATCGATACGGGGGACTAGATACTAATTCGCACTATCAATACCCATTTACTTTACAGTGCGCGGCAAGTCTGTTTTTAAATGTAGTTATTGTGCTGGCTCCGACAACATTTGCTGGTAACTTGTTCCATCGATCAACGACTCTAACATTGAAATAATTTTTACGGAGATCGGTGATGCAACGTTGACCGTTTAGTTTTAAACCATTATTTCTTGTTGTCACTTGAGTTGAAAGCTCGAATAGGTTCTCTTGATTAATGACATCAAAACCTTTTAGGATCTTAAAGGTTTCTATCAAGTCCCACGGATTCTACGATCCTTTAAGGAAAACATATTAAGTTTCCGCAGTCTCTCTTCATAAGATGAATTTCGCAGAGATGGA
>JACEEZ010016364.1:45000-47500 GCA_016584305.1 Chionoecetes opilio
ACAAATAGATAACAAATAGATAACAAATAGGCAAACAAATAGATAACAAATAGATAACAAATAGATAACAAATAGACAACAAATAGATAACAAATAGACAACAAATAGATAACAAATAGATAACAAATAGATAACAAATAGATAACAAATAGATAACAAATAGATAATAAATAGATAACAAATAGACAACAAATAGATAACAAATAGACAACAAATAGATAACAAATAGATAACAAATAGATAATAAATAGATAACAAATAGACAACAAATAGATAACAAATAGATAACAAATAGATAACAAATAGACAACAAATAGATAACAAATAGATAACAAATAGATAACAAATAGACAACAAATAGACAACAAATAGATAACAAATAGACAACAAATAGATAACAAATAGACAACAAATAGATAACAAATAGATAACAAATAGATAACAAATAGATAGCAAATAGACAACAAATAGATAACAAATAGATAACAAATAGATAACAAATAGACAACAAATAGATAACAAATAGATAACAAATAGATAACAAATAGACAACAAATAGATAACAAATAGACAACAAATAGATAACAAATAGACAACAAATAGATAACAAATAGATAGCAAATAGATAACAAATAGACAACAAATAGATAACAAATAGACAACAAATAGATAACAAATAGATAACAAATAGATAACAAATAGACAACAAATAGATAACAAATAGATAACAAATAGACAACAAATAGATAACAAATAGATAACAAATAGATAACAAATAGACAACAAATAGATAACAAATAGATAACAAATAGACAACAAATAGATAACAAATAGATAACAAATAGATAACAAATAGATAATAAATAGATAATAAATAGATAACAAATAGATAACAATTAGATAACATATAGATAACAAATAGACAACAAATAGATAACAAATAGATAAATAGATAACAAATAGACAACAAATAGATAACAAATAGATAACAAATAGATAACAAATAGATAACAAATAGAGGATAATAAAATACACACATTAGCCTTCAAGATAACGAGTTTTAACATCTTTTTTTTAGGATTAGCAAAGAGCCATCACTAAAAACACTCATTTGATTCGATATAGCAAGTTTTAGCATCTTTTTTGGAGGCTGAATAGAGAGACATCACACAAAACACGTATTAGCCTTCGATATAACGAGTTTTAGCATCATTTTTTTTGGAGTTTTAGCAGAGAGACATCACAAAACACATATTTGCCTTCGATATAACGAGTTTTAGCATCATTTTTTGGAGGCTGAACAGAGAGACATCACAAAACACACGCATTTGCCTTCGATATAACGAGTTTTAGCATCATTTTTTTTGGAGTTTTAGCAGAGAGACATCACAAAACACATATTTGCCTTCGATATAACGAGTTTTAGCATCATTTTTTGGAGGCTGAACAGAGAGACATCACAAAACACACGCATTTGCCTTCGATATAACGAGTTTTAGCATCTCTTTTTTTTTTAGGCTTAGTAGAGAACCATCACTAAAAACGCATTTGATTCGATATAGCAAGTTTTAGCATCTTTTTTGGAGGCTGAACAGAGAGACATCACAAAACACACGCATTTGCCTTCAAGATAACGAGTTTTAGCATCTTTTTTTTTTAGGATTAGTAGAGAACCATCACTAAAAACGCATTTGCCTTCGATATAACGAGTTTTAGCATCTTTTTTGGAGGCTGAATAGAGAGACATCACAAAAAACACTCATTTGCCTGCGATATCAAGCGTTTTAACATAATTTTTTAGATTTTTAGCAGAGAACCATCACAAAAAACACGTATTTGCCTTCGATATAACGAGTTTTAGCATCTCTTTTTTTAGGCTTAGTAAAGAACCATGAAAAAAACACGTATTAGCCTTCGATATAACGAGTTTTAGCATAATTCTTTTTAGGCTTAGCAGAGTCATCATTATAAACACGTATTTGCTTTCGATATAACGATTTTTAGCTTCTTTTTTTTAAGCTTAGTAAAGAACCATGAAAAAAACACGTATTAGCCTTCGATATAACGAGTTTTAGCAGCATTTTTTTTTAGGCTTAGCAGAGAGTCATCATTATAAACACGTATTTGTCTTCGATATAACGAGTTTCAGCATCATTTTTTTTAGTTTTAGCAGACAACCACCACAAAAAACACTCATTTGCCTTCGATATAACGAGTTTTAGCATCTTTTTGGGGAGACTAAGCAGAAAACCATATAAAAAAACACGTATTTGCCTTAAAGATCCCCTTTAGCATCTTAATTTTCACATAGCACGCATTTAACTTCGACATAACAAGTTTTATCGTCTTTTCCTACGCCATGTTAACACTTTACCATTATCCTTTTAACGTTCTCCGAATTTTCTACGCTGTTTTTTACGTTATGTCAACACGTCACCAGGATCCTGAGGACGTTGTAGAAGGAGAACCAATCCCCAATCACCAATTCCCGCCCGTCAGT
>JACEEZ010016364.1:52500-57500 GCA_016584305.1 Chionoecetes opilio
GTTTTTTGTGACGATTGTGTGTGTGTGTGTGTGTGTGTGTGTGTGTGTGTGTGTGTGTGTGTGTGTGTGTGTGTGTGTGTGTGTGTGTGTGTGTGTGTGTGTTGTGTGTGTGTGTGTGTGTGTATTCATCTAGTTGTATTCATCTAGTTGTAGTTTACAGGGCCAGAACAATGCTCGTGTGGCCCCGTCTCCATATCAACATTTTTATCATTCATCCTTAGTGGTTAGTGTTGGCCGAAGCCACCACTCCGGGAGGGGGGTCACAAACCCCGGCTGACACCCGGTACCCATTCACTGCTGGGTGGACAGGGGCTCGGGTTTTAAGGAAACAGCCCATCTGTTTCCGCTCCGCCCGGGGATCGAACCCGGGACTTCTCGGTTGTGAATCGAGCGTGCTTCCCTTACACCACGGAGTAACCAGTGTGTGTGTGTTGTGTGTGTGTGTGTGTGTGTGTGTGTGTGTGTGTGTGCGTGTGCGTGTGCGTGTGCGTGTGTGTGTAAAAGAAAAGGGGAGATAAAGACGATATTCTCTCTCTCTCTCTCTCTCTCTCTCTCTCTCTCTCTCTCTCTCTCTCTCTCTCTCTCTCTCTCTCTCTCTCTCTCTCTCTCTCTCTCTCTCTCTCTCTCTCTCTCTCTCTCTCTCTCTCTCTCTCTCTCTCTCCTCACACACACACACACACACATACACACACACACACACACACACACACACACACACACACACACATCCAACAGATCTATCTCTCCTTTTTCACCTCTCCCCTATCTCTTGGAATATGAATCTCTCTCTCTCTCTCTCTCTCTCTCTCTCTCTCTCTCTCTCTCTCTCTCTCTCTCTCTCTTCTCTCTCTCTCTCTCTCTCTCTCTCTCTCTCTCTCTCTCTCTCTCTCTCTCTCTCTCTCTCTCTCTCTCTCTCTCTCTGCCTTAAAACTATAATATATATCTCTCTCACACACACAAAAATAATAATACTAATAATAAATAAATAAATAAAAATAAAAATACATACATTCCACATACACAAATAACATATTCCACAATTCCTTCAATACATCCTTTCTTAAGAGGCAGAAAGGACGACCACTTGTTGAACCAAAACAAGAAAACATCCCACCCAGCCTGGCCCACATTCCTTCCATTCTTTCTCCTGCTTTCTTTTTCTTTTTTCCTCCTGTATTACCCATCTTTTTCTATTATTTTTCTATCTATTATTTTTCACAATCTTTTCTCTGCATCCTACCTCTTTTCTTATTCTTCCCTTCCATTCTTTCTCCTGCTTTTTTCTTTTTTTCCTCCTGTATTTCTCATCTTTTTCTATTATTTTTCCATCTATTATTTTTCGCCATCTTTTTCTCTGCATCCTACCTCTTTCTTCTTCTTTCCTTCCATTCTTTCTCCTGCTTTTTTTCTCTCTCTTTTTTCCCATCTTTTTCCCTCCCTCCTACCAACTTTCTTCTTTTTTCCTTCCATTTTTATTCCTGTTTTTCCTTCCCATCTTTTTGTCCTGCCTCCTACCAAACCAACCCTCTTCACAATGCATCCTCCCTCTCCCCAACCCACGCCTCCAACCACCCCTACCACCTCCAACACCCCCACCACACCTTCACGTAACCCCCAACCCCTCCCATGACCCTCCAACACCCACCCCAGCCACCCCTACCACCCCCAACACACCTTTCCATAACCTCCAACCCCCTCCTATGACCCCCCCACACACCCCTCCAACTACCCCTACCACCCTCACCACACCTTCCCCTTATCTCTATCTCCACCCCACCCCCCCTCCACACACCCCTTCAACCACCCTACCACCCCCCACCACACCTTCCCCTTATCTCTATCCCCACCCCATAACCCTCCACACCCCCCTTCACCTCCCCTTAGCCAACCCACCACTCCAACCCCTCCTACAGCCCTCCTACACCTCCCCTCACCTTCCCCATATCCCCCATCCCATCCCATAACCCTCCAACACGCCCCCTCACCGCCTCTCACCCACCCCAACCAGGCCCTTGGGTAAGATTGGCCATAACTCCTCACAGATGAAATTGTGGCCACCTGATGACAGTTGGCCGATTCGCCGTCCATGTTTCTGCGGCGGGTGTGTCTCCCATCACAGCAGCTGGTCTCGAGTGGGGGTGGAGGGCTCTGTGTTACCTCGGCGTTCCCCAAGGAGGGTCGCGGCGTCACCTACAGACCTTGTGGGTACTTCTATGTGGAGAGAGGAGGAGGAGGTGGAGGAGGAGGAGGAGGAGGAGGAGGAGGAGGAGGACGACGACGACGAGAAGAAGATGATGAAGAAGACGAAGAAGAAGAAGAAGAAGAAGAAGAAGAAGAGGAGGAGGAAGATAGGAGGAGGAAGAAAAGGAGGAGGGGAGGTGGAGTAGGAGGAGGATAGGAGGAGGAAGAAAAGGAGGAGGAGGTGAAGGAGGCGGAGGTGTGGGAGGAGGAGGAGGAGGAGGAGGAGGAGGAGGAGGAGGAGGAGGAGGAGGAGGAGGAGGAGGATGTACCAGAGGTGGTGTAAGAGGTGTGTAAGTGGTGGTGATGGTGGTGGTATTAATCTTATCTGGTCCTTATGAAAGAAAAAAAATTTGTTTAGTTTTCCTTCTTTTTCTTTTCTCTCTCTCTCTCTCTCTCTCTCTCTCTCTCTCTCTCTCTCTCTCTCTCTCTCTCTCTCTCTCTCTCTCTCTCTCTCTCTCTCTCTCTCTCTCTCTCTCTCTCTGCGTACCTGAAAACTCTGTCGCATATTGAAACATTTAAGCTACAAAATTAATGTTGAGTGCAATGAACCATCCATCATAACACCTCTCTCTCTCTCTCTCTCTCTCTCTCTCTCTCTCTCTCTCTCTCTCTCTCTCTCTCTCTCTCTCTCTCTCTCTCTCTCTCTCTCTCTCGTTATGAAGCCTATTAGCTCCATTTTATCGTCGTCACGCGCATAACGACGAGCTAAAAGGCCGTCGATCTCCCTCTCGCTTCACTTCCTTCGCTACACCCAGACAAACGCTCCTCCTCCTCCTCCTCCTCCTCGTCAACGCAAACTTAAAGCAGAGACAAGAAAAAAGGGAGATGGCGTGAGCGCAGACTCGTAAAAGAGATACGGTGAGTCGTGTGCTGAAGAGACTAACAGAATCCCGACACAGACACAGCCATCCAGCCATGAAGAGGATACAGAGAATGGCAACAAAGATGGTACCAAAGCTAAAAGAACTTTCTTATGAGGAAAGGTTGAAGGAAATAAAGGTACCAACACTTGAGCAGAGAAGAGCAAGAGGAGACTTAACCCCTTCACGCCCAGATCTTTCCTTTGCTGTATAAAATCATCTGATGTCGAGCCATAAAATAACGAAAAGTCACTGAATATACTAAATGAGTTAGTGGACAAGGATACTAAACAGGTCATAGCTATAAAACATTGCTTATAGTCACTAAAAATCGTCTAATGGTACCCAAATTACAATGGAAGTTACGTTCTGGGTTTCAAGGGGTTAATAACAAGTTTTAAGCTAATAACTTAAGATGGAAGAAACAGACAATGAGAGACTACTGACTCGGAAACAAAGAGAAGGTCGATACACAAGAGGACATACAAAACAACTAGGAAAAGGGAGATGCCTGAACAACATAAAGAAGTACAGCTTCCCTCATAGAAATGTAGAAGTTTGGAATGGACTAAATGAGGAGGTGATATCGGTACGTAATGTGCACCAATTGAAAGAAAGACTGGATAAATGTAGCTACGGAGACGGGACCCCACGAGTGTAGCTCAGGCCCTGTAAAACCCAACTAGGAAAATACACACACACACACACCACACACACACACACACACACACACACACACACACACACACACACACACACATAAATGTATACAAAGACATTCAACACACATACGCACAATCGGAGGTCAGCTTTGATGTTGCCTCGGTCTGACCATCAAAGAAGCGTGCCCCCCTTCTCCGTGCCCCCCTATGCCCCCCTTCCGTGCCCCCCTATGCCCCCCTCCGTGCCCCCTGCCGCGTGCCCCCCACCCAGTGCCCCCCGCCACAGGCCTCAAATTGCTACAATATTTTCCCCGGTGACTCCCTTCCTCCCTTCCTCCCGCCCTGTTCCCATTCTTCCCTCGCCTCTTTGATGACACAATGCCAGGCGCTTTCAGGCTACATCAAACTAGATTTCTTCATACGCGTTCATCAAATGGTTGTTTCCGTTTAGTTATTGCTGCAGTTAAGCTAAAAAGAGTAAAGGCTAATGCGACGGAGATGAGCACCGAGGTTACGCGCAGCTTAGTGTATGCCCTCACCTTTACCTTATAAACAGATCAGCGGCAGAGCAGTGAGCGGGCTTTTTACCTTTTTTTCTATTTAACCCCTTGACCCCCAGAACGTAATTTTCATTGTAATTTGGGTACCATAAGACGATTTTAAAGAATATAAGCGATATTTTATAGATATTCATTTTCAACTCAACTTCATATTTCAACTTCAACTTCATTTTCAACTTCATATTTCAACTTCAACTTCATTTTCAACTTCATATTTCAACTTCAACTTCATTTTCAACTTCATATTTCAACTTCAACTTCATTTTCAACTTCATATTTCAACTTCAACTTCATTTTCAACTTCATATTTCAACTTCAACTTCATTTTCAACTTCATATTTCAACTTCAACTTCATTTTCAACTGCGGATCTTGGGCGTGCGTAGTTTCATGCAGCACCCTTTCCTTCACCGCCGCGGCAGGTGCCAGACATCACCCCGAGAGGCGGGTCACAACACCCGGCTAACACCCGGTACCCATTCACTGCTGGGTGGACAGGGGCTAGGGTGTAAGGAGATCGCCCAACTTTCTCCGCTCCGCCCGGGAATCGAACCAGGGATTTCTCGGTTGTGAGCCAAGCGCGCTACCACTACACTATGGAGTACCCTAGATATGACCTGTTTAGTATCCTTGTCCACTAGCTAATTTGGTATATTAAGCTACTTTTCGTAATTTCAT
>JACEEZ010016364.1:65000-117500 GCA_016584305.1 Chionoecetes opilio
AAAACTACCCCTAGAGAGCGGGTCTGCTAGTGTTATAGTGTTGGCCGAAGCCAGCACCCCGGGAGGCAGGTTACAAACCCCCGGCAAAACACCCGGTACCCATTCACTGCTGGGTGGACAGGGGCTCGGGTTTTTAACTCCGAAGCTCAGAGCACGAAATAAGAAGAGAGTCCCCGGGTATGTGGGAGCGGATGCCGCGAAATTCCAGTAGAGGACAGACAGTGTGAAGAATCAGCGGGTGATGTTTAGTATAGTTAGGATGACAGCCTCTGGGGTTGAGGGGTTAGGAGTATCAGGAGGGTGAGCCGTGAGGTATAAGGGAGCGGCGGTGCTGAGTGTGTGATGACAACAGGAAAGTGAGCTATAGCAGATCCTGCCGGCGGGATGGTTTCTGTGGAGATGCTGAACGCCACACTGTGTTTTGGATATTTTTTCGTCGTTAGAGCGACATATACACCTAAAACAGGTACTCAGTGAACCTACAAGTAAATATTTTCTGAAGCTTCATTCTGCTAAACTTGCGTCTTTTCTGAACAGACGATTTTTAAAGATTGAGTTTCAAATATTCAATTCTTTTGCCAATATTTTCATTAACTGCAGACACATAAAATGATAAACCACATTTTTTATTAAAAACTGTTTCAGTTGTTGTATTGAAGGGTAATGCTGATATGTCCCGAAAAAGTACAGGGAATTTACGGTAAATGATAGATCATTCAGGCTCAAAGGGCAGAGGATGTGAGAGCGCGAGAAACATCTGGCGGCTTAGCTTTGAAAACTCCCCACTGGGAAACACAAAACATAAAAAAAAAAATAGACACAAACAAGAAGACTGTTTTCACCATCTTATTTTTTCCTTCCGAGGGCGTGTGTGCGTGTGTGCGTGCGTGTGTTGCCTCAAGATTTCCCGAAGACTGAGATCCTCGAAGGCTGTGAGGATGTGAGGATACGAATCGGGCAGACAGGCGCGCTAATCCCTCGTTTCCTCACACCGTCACACTCCCAGCTTTTTTCCCTCACGTGAGGATCTTGGTGAGAAGCCCCTCAAGATCTCACACAAGGGCATGGATGACACTATTCCTCCCTTCCCCGCTCCCTTGGTTCGAATTCCGCCTTCCTCCTCCTACTCTCTCCCTCCCTCCCATTTCCCGCCTTTCCCATTTCCCTCCCATTTCCCGCCTTTCCCATTTCCCGCCCATTTCCCGCCTTTCCCATTTCCCGCCCATTTCCCTCCCATTTCCCGCCTTTCCCATTTCCCGCCCATTTCCCTCCCATTTCCCGCCTTTCCCATTTCCCGCCCATTTCCCTCCCATTTCCCGCCTTTCCCATTTCCCGCCCATTTCCCTCCCATTTCCCGCCTTTCCCATTTCCCTCCCATTTCCCGCCTTTCCCATTTCCCGCCCATTTCCCGCCTTTCCCATTTCCCTCCCATTTCCCGCCTTTCCCATTTCCCGCCCATTTCCCGCCTTTCCCATTTCCCGCCCATTTTCCGCCTTCCTCCTCCTACTCCTATTCTTCTCTCCCCTTTCCCCTGACACAAAGGGCAACACCATTCCTCCCCCTCCCCCTTACTTTTAACCCCGCCTTCCTCCTCCTATCCTCTTACTCCTCTCCTTCCCTCCCATTTCCTCTTAAGCAAAGACAACACCATTCCTCCCCCTCCCCCTTCCCTTGGTTTGAATCCTCTTCCTCTTCCTCTTTCTCCTCCTCCTCCTCCTCCTCCTCTTCCTCTCCTCTTCTCCTCCTCCTCCTCCTCCTCCTCCTCCTCCTCCTCCTCCTCCTCCTCCTCCTCCTCCCTTTTCCCCCCTTACGCAAAGACCGTATTAGCATATCGAGAACCCTTGAAGTGATTATGGTAATGGGTGCCTTAGATGCGTGGGTGTTTGAGCGGCGAGGAGGCAAGGCGTGCGTGGGCCATCAAGACGTGTAATTCGGAGGACGGCGTGACTGGCGGGTTTTGGCGATTTTTTTTGCGTTTTTGGGCAGTTTTGGCCGGGGTTTTTTTGGGCGAGTTCTTTGGCGGTTTTGGGCGCGTTATTTGGGCGGCGCTTTGGAGTACCTGGGAGAGGGAAACGGAAACTAATTAAGACCAATACTAGATCTTAAAGGTGGTCGTGAATGAGAGAGAGAGAGAGAGAGAGAGAGAGAGAGAGGAGAGAGAGAGAGAGAGAGAGGAGAGAGAGAGAGAGAGAAGAGAGAGAGAGAGAGAGAGAGAGAGAGATTAGAACGACGCATGACACTTATGGTAACTGTTGACTTATTGTATCGCTGTCACTGAGCATTCCTGATACGATTGGTGTGTGTGTGTGTGTGTGTGTGTGTGTGTGTGTGTGTGTGTGTGTGTGTGTGTGTGTGTGTGTGTGTGTGTGTGTGTGTGTGTGTGTGTGTGTGTGTGTGTGTGTGTGGTGTGTGTGTGTGTGTGTGTGTGTGTGTGTGTGTGTGTGTGTGTGTGTGTGTGTGTGTACAGGTATACAATAAAAACAGACAGACTAGAAGATTAAAGACTTGTAGGTGGTAAATATAGATGAAGATTTTAGAGCTATATAAAAAACAAAGATAACAAGACAGACAGGTACATAGACTGAAAGAGACAGATAGATTGATAGACAGATAGATAGACAGATAAAAACAGACAGCCTAGAAGATTGAAGAAACTTGTAGGTAGTAAATATAGACAAAGCTTATAGAGATAGATACAAAACAGTAGATTCAGACAGAGACAGGTACATAGACTGAAAGAGACAGATGATAGATATATAGACAGGTAGACATTAAAAACAGACAGACTAGAAGATTGAAGACTTGGTAGGTAGTAAATTAGATGGATTTTTACGAGTAGATGTAGAGAAAGAACAGGACAGTGACGGCACATAGACTGTAAGAGTATTATAGATGGAGATAGATGTATAGACAAATAAAGTAGACAGTATGAAGAGTTGAGGGGAATGTGTGGGTAGTAAAGTAAATATAGATAAAGATTTTAGAGATACTAGATATAAACGAAAGATACAGACAGAGACAGGTAGATAGACTGAAAGAGACAGATAGATAGATATATAGACAGGTATACAATAAAAACAGACAGACTAGAAGATTGAAGACTTGTAGGTAGTAAATATAGATGAAGATTTTAGAGATAGATATAAACGAAAGAAACAGACAGAGACAGGTATATAGACTGAAAGAGACAGATAGATAGACAGATATACAATAAAAACAGACAGTATAGATGATTGAAGGTAGAGATGTGTAGGTAGTAAATATAGATGAAGATTTTGACATAAATAAAAAAATTAAAAAAACAGACAGACAGGTACATAGACTGAAAGAGACAGATATATAGACAGATCAAAACAGACTGTATAAATGATAGAAATGATGGAAGGAAGAGACATGTAGGTAGTAAATATTGCTGACAAATTTAAACATAGATAAAAATGAAGATAACAGACAAGACAGATATATATATAGACAGATAGATAGATAGATAAGACAGTTTATAAGACTGAAAGAGATAGATAGATAGACAGATATACAATAAAAACAGACAGCCTGGAAGATTGAAGAGGCGTGTAGGCAGCCTAGTGCATAAATCCTCTACAGAAAAACCTGGAATATACACTCCACATGGTTAATTCAATAGCCTCTGAATAATTTCCCGTCTAGAAGCCAATCAGTATTTTTTTATTCCAGCGATGTGTCAGGTACTCTCTCTCTCTCTCTCTCCCTCCTCTCTTCTCTCTCTCTCTCCTCTCTCTCTCATCTCTCTCTCTCCTCTCTCTCTCTCCTCTCTCTCTCTCTCTACACACAACACACACACCCACACACACACACACAACCCCCCCTCCACCACCCACCACCCACCCAAACCACACACCCCACCCACAACCCCACCCACACCCACACCACCCCAAACCCACCCACCACCCACAAACCCCCCCACACCCCCCCTCACCCAACCCCACCCACCCACACCCACACCCACCACAACCACCCACCCACCCACCCCACCCACCCCACACCACACCCACACACACACACACCCATCCACCCACACCCACACCCACCCACCCACACCCACACCCCCCACCCACCACACCCACCCCACACCACACCACACACACCACACCCCACCCACCCACCACACCCACCACCACACACCACACACCCACACACACACCCACACCCACACCCACACCCACACACCCACCACACCCCCCCCCTCCACACCACCCACCCCCCACACCACACACCCCACCCACACCCCCACCCCCCAAAACCCACCAGCACCACACCCTCCACCCCCACCCCACAACCACCACCCACACCCACACCCACCCCACACCTCCACAACCACCACCCACCCACCCACACACACACCCACACACACACCCCACACCCCACACCCACACACCCACACCCACCCCACACACACACACCACACACACACACACACTTGCCACATGAGCCTATGCCGGATAAAAGAGAAAATCAGGGATAGAGAAAGAGAAGAGAGAAGAAAGTGGAAGATAAAAGAGACGGAAGAGAAAAGAGAAGAGAGGAGGAAGAGAAAAGAGAGAAGAAAGAAGAAAGAAGAGAGAAGAAAAAAGGAATTAGGAGGAAACTGGATAAATTTAGAAGGGAGAAACATAATAGAAGAACGAAGAAACGGAGAAACGAGGAGGTTGATAAACGTGTAAATGAGGGAGAGAGGAAGAGATGGGTGGAGAAAGGGAATTGGGAAAACGTTGAAGAAATCGAGAAAGGAAAGACTGAAGAAACGACTGAAGAAACGAGGAGGTTGAGGGAAAAAAAAGGGGGGCAAGAAGAGGAAGAGGAGGAAGACAAAAGAAAGAAAAGAAGGAGGAAAAAAATAGGAGGAGGAGGAAAAGAACAAGAGGCAGGAAAGAAAAGGAGGAATAAAAAAAAAATAGGAAGAGAAGGAAGAAAAAAAACAAGGATTAGGAGGAAGAAGAGGGAGGAAGAAGAGGAAGAAAAAAATAGGAGGAAGAAGAGGAAGAAAAAAATAGGAGGAAGAAGAGGAAGGAAAAAACAGGAAGAGGAGCAATAGGAAAAAAAGGAAGAGAAGGAAGAAAAAAACAAGGAAGAAGAAGAAAAAAAGAAAAGAATAGGGAGAAAAAAAGGAAGAAACAGGAGGAAAAGGAAGAGGAGAAAAAAATAAAGAAGAAGAGGAGGAAGAAGGAAAAAAAACCAGGAGGAGGAGGAGGAAGAAGACAAGAGGAAGGAAGAGGTCTTTACTGTGAGGTAAGGCTGAGGTTTGTGATAAGACCTCCCTTGGGACCCTCGCCTTACATGCCTGGATCTGAATGTCGCTTTTCATCGGGACCCAAACCTTAAGAGATGCTGTGTGTGTGTGTGTGTGTGTGTGTGTGTGTGTGTGGGTGTGTGTGGGTGCGTGGGTGGATGTGTGTGTGTGTGGGTGGATGGGTGGATGGGTGGGTGGGTGGGGTGTGTGTGTGTGTGTGTGTGTGTGTGTGTGGGTGTGGGTGTGGGTGTGTGTGTGCGTGGGTGGGTGGATGGGTGGGTGCGTGGGTGTGATGATGTTCTTGGAAGTGGCGAACTCAGGATCCCTTAGTTCGTGTCCCGCCGGTAGCAAATCTGTCTACGCTTTTTATTTATTTATTTATTTATTTATTTTTACGTTGGAGCCTATAGCGCCTGTATTTACTTTTTTATATTTGCTATATTTTTTCTTATTATTTTCTTTGATGTATTTATGCTGTCCTAAAGACCCCGAAGAATGCCTTACACACTGTCCTATCAGCCTACTAGACATAAACATAATGGTACAGAGTTGGTGAATCCCGAGTGAATAGCCAATCACCAATCATACCCGCTTGTTACCCAATCACCAGCAATCAGGCGCATATTCTTTCCCACCTGACACTCCAACTTTTCCCGCGCTTGAGGAACACCGGTCACATCCTACTCGAGTCTTGGGCGATACAATCATATAACATATATAAAAACAATCTGTCCCCCTTGCCTATGTCCAAATTGTCATATCTATATAATCTGTGTCCTATAATATGGACAGTGGCTCAATGGTCAATGTTTGGAGGTCGTGCCACCTCTCTCTCTCTCTCTCTCTCTCTCCTCTCTCCTCTCTCTCTCTCTCTCTCTCTCTCTCTCTCTCTCTCTCTCTCTCTCTCTCTCCTCTCTCTCTCTCTCTCTCTCTCCTCTCTCTCTCTCTCTCTCTCTCTCTCTCCTCTCTCTCTCTCTCTCTCTCCTCTCTCTCTCTCTCTCTCTCTCTCTCCTCTCTCTCTCTCTCTCTCTCTCTCTCTCTCTCTCTCTCTCTCTCTCGATAAAATATAAAAAAAAAAATCTCTAAAAATGTATCTCTGTCCCCTATCTGTATAATCTTGAATTGAATATGGAATTTCATTAGCTTTCCATTGATATATTTCGTTATCTGATAAATGAATTAGCAGCATGTATAAATTAGCGTTAACTAAATCAATTGGGAAAAATTACCCGATTTCATGATGTTATTTATTTAGTTAATTAACGCTAATTTATGCATGTTTTAATTTATTTATCAGATAACGAAATATATCAATGGAAAGCTAATGAAATTCCGCTTCTATTGACATTGTCCATGTAAAACGTTTTCGAGCAAAATATTAAATGGGAGCTGGAGTTGGTGAATATTAAGTTCATGCATATTTCTTGCGGGTTTTATAATGGCCATTCTTTAGTGTGTTTTACGGTTTTTTATTTGATAATATTATAGAACAAATATTTCCGAAGATAACAGTATATCTTTTATACTGATAAGCATATATTTTGTAGGGAAAAATTCCCATAAGCTGGCAAACACGGGCGGCAAGTGGAGTTTGTTGGTCCTCCAGCTCGCATTTCCCGCGCCTGTCGCAGCCACAACAAGGGCTGTGACGTCACGTGTAAGACACCTATACACCGCAATGATCAACAAAATACATGGAAGCAGTACACGTGTCGTCCATTATTAGCCAGCAAAGCGAAGGCTCTCGGGTGGCTATATATATATATATATATATATATATATAATATATATATATATATATATATATATATATAGATAATATATACTATATATCATAGCTATATATATATCTATAATAATATTAAATATATATTATAACTAATATATTAATCACTCAATCATATATCACCATATATACCTACTATATATATTATATATATATATATATACTAATTGGTGGCCGAAGGCCCACCAAACACAACTCTCCAGATAGCCCCTTCTACTTTCCTGAAATCATGGAGAGAATGTATGTATTACGCCAACCCATTCACATCACCCCCACCCATTCACTCACGCCATACCCATCAACCCCACACCACATTCAAGTCAAGCCATTAACCCATCACCCCCAAACCCAAATTTACTCACCATTACCCATCACCTCCCACACCCATTCACTCACCCATTACCCATCACCCCAACCCATTCACTCACCCATAACCCATCACCCCCCACCCATTCACTCAACCATTACCATTACCAGCACACCCATTCACTCACCCATTACCCATCCCCCCCACCCATTCACTCACCATTACCCATCACCCCCCACCTATTCCCTCACCCATCACCCATCACCCCCCCAGCAGGTGATTGCTTCAATCAGCTCGCTGCCACTAACAGTAAAAAACAACAATGATAACGAAAATATAGAGGTAAGAAAGGCATCATTTAAATTCTACCAAAAGAAAGTTGACAAATTGTACCGAGGCCCAAGAAAAAGATAAAAGAAAGAAGTACTAACACAGAACTAAAGAAGACGATGATAACGACAAGGATAGAGGTAAGAGAGGCAGGGAATAAGAACCAGGACCAAGGGAACGAAAGGATCATTGAAACTCCTCTATAGAAAGTCGACACAAACGCCACGAGGACCAAGAAAAAGCATGTTCAAGCAGGATAACTATTAAAACAGAGTAAAAAACGATGACAATTAACGTACTCAAGAAAGAAGACGAAAGGACGGACGCATGGGAACGAAAGAAAGGATAATCATTCAAACGCAGCTATAGAAAGTCGACCAAACGCAACGAGCGCCAAGAAAACCAAAAACTAAAAGAAAAACAAGTCTTAAAACAGAAAAAAGAAGACACCAAGAAAAGAAAAAACGAGAAAAAAAGTAACAAAATAAGACGTCAAGAAAAAAAAAAAAAAAAAAAAAAAAAAAAGTAAAAAATAAGACCAAAAAAAAAAAAAAAAAAAAAGTGACAAAATAAGACGTCAGACAAAAAAAAAAAAAAAAAAAAAAAAAAAAAAAAGAGCAAGTATTATGAGAAAAAAAAGAAACTTAAAAGGAAACCAAAAAAGTATTATATAAAAAAAATGGAGCAAGTAAATGGAAAAAAAAGGATAGGAGGGAAGGAGGAAAGACGCACCGCTCTCGTTATCCCCAATAAATTTACCTCAGCGAACCACCAGGCCCCCTCCCCCCCTCTCTCTTCCCCTCCCTTCCCCAACCCCCTCCCCACCTTGAGCTTCCCAGACTATATATTGTCCAGACCCCCTTCTTCCCCCAACCCAACCCCACCATCCCCCCCTCCCTCCCCCGATTCGCCTCCTCCCCCCCTCCCCCACGCCTCCTCTTCCCCAACCTCCCTCCCAACCAGCTCCTCCTTCCCCCCTCCACCAACCCCCTCCCTCACCTCTCCCTCACTCCCCCACCCCTCCTCTTCCCCAACACCCCTACTCCCCCAACCCCCTCCTTCACCCAACCCCCCCTATCCTCCACCTCCCACCCCTTGAACAAGACGAAGGTCTCCAAGGTTCAGATTCAACAACCTTACGACATTACAACCCTTCCCCCACCACCCTCCCTCATCCCCCCTTCCCCAACACCACCTTCCCCACCCCTCCCTCCCTCACTCCCCCACAACCTCCTTCCCCCCCCCTTGCCCTACCCAGAAAAAAGGGACAAAGGCAAGGTACAGACTGAAAGGCCACGTAAAAGGCGGACCCAAAATGGAACCCCTGCAAATCTCCTTTCCCCACTGCCCTTTTAAAACAAAAAAAAATAGCAAAACCTTTTTTAGACCCTTACAAAAAAAACCTTACCAACAAACGGACTGCCCCTAAAAGAGTAAAAATCCAAGGGAAACTGCAGAGGGGGTTTTACCTTTTTAAATTAAGGGAACCATAACTTTTTGGCGGGGGCGAGGCGAGGATTTTTTAGGTCGGAGTTAAATGGCGGTTTCGCATGAGTCTTTAATAAAAACACTGGGACATGCCGGTAGCCAGGTTGCAGGGGGATGGGAAAAACGGGGATTAAAACGTGGTGAGGGATGTTGAGAAACTTTTAGAGAGAGAGAGAAAAGAGAGAGAGAAGAGAAGAGGGGAGGAGAGAGAGAGGAGAGGGGAGAGAGGAGAGAGAGAAGGGGGAGGAGGAAGAGGAGAAGAGAGAGAGAAAAAGAGAGAGAGAGAGAGAGAGGGGGTAGTACAGCAAAAGAAGGGACAAAACAAAAAAGAAAAAGGAGTATATGGAAGAAGGAGAGAGAAGAGAGAGAGAGGAGAGAGAGAGAGAGAGAGAGAGAAGAGAGAAAAGAAGGAAAAAGGGGGGGAAGAGAGAAAGGGGGGAAAAGAGGGGAGAAGAAGAGGGAAAAAGGGAAGAGAAGAGAGAGAGGAGGGCAGAGAGAAAATTAATTAAGAAAAAAACCCAAATAGGAAAGAAGAGAAGAAGGAGAAGAAAGGAAGAAGGAGTAGAAGGAAAATAAGAAAGGAAAGAGGAGTTAAAAGAGAAGAAAAGGGGGAAGAAGGATTTGTAAGGGGTAAAAGGTGGGGTAGTAAAGGGTAAGTAAGGAGTAGGTAAGGGTAAGTAAAGTAAGAGGAGTAATAAGGATAAATAAGGAGAAGTAAGGGAAAATAGGATAATGGAGTAAGTAAGGAGTAAGGATAATAGGAGAGTAAGGAGAAGTAAGGGGTAAGTAAAGGGGTAAAATAAGTAATAAGGAGTAAGTAAGGATAATAATGGGGAGTAAATAAGTAGGGGTAAAAAAAAAGGGGAAGTAAGATAAGAAGGATAAGTAATGAGTAAGTAAGGGGTAAGTAAGGGGGTAATAAGAGTAAATAAGGGGTAAGTAATGAGAAGTAGGATAATAATGAGTAAAAGGAGTTTTAAGTAAGGAGTAAGTAAGGAAAAAATTAGTAATGGGAAATAATTAAGGGGGGGAAAAATAAAGTAAAAGGATAAAATAAGGTTTTAAGTAAGGATAAAAGGGGGTAGTAAGGAGTAAGTAAAGGGGAAAAAAAAGGGGAAGTAAATTAAAAAAGTAAGAAAGAAAAATAGTAATTTTAAATTTTTTTTCTTGTTTAAATATAATACCTTTTTTTACTTAAAAAAAAAGAATTATTATGTTTCCCCCCATAAAAAAAAAACCTTCCAACCCCCTTTTTTCCCAAATACACCACTTCCCTCCCTTCACTCATACACACCCACACTTCATATTTTCCCCTTCATAGATTACACACTTCCAATCCCACTTCCTGAAATTCACTTTCCCCCCCTTTTCCCACACGCACTTCCCAACTTAAATTCCACTTCCCAGATTATCCTTCCCCTATCACACCCCCCACTTCCCAAACCCCCTTCCCTTAAATTTACTCCTCCCTTCCTTTTTTTAAAAACGACACTTCCCTACACCCCAATTTTCCCTTCCTAATTACACACAACCCCTTTCCAACCCCCTTACTGTAACACTTCATCCCCCTTTTTCCCTTTCCCTTTTACCAGACACTTCCCACATTCAATTTTCCCCCCACTAATTAACAACACACTTCCAATCCCACTTCACTGTAACACTTCACTCACTCCCTACCCTTTCTTTATACCACGACACTTCCTACACTTCATATTTCCACTTCACTATCACACACACTTCCAATCCCACATCACTGTAACACTTCACTCACTCCCTTTCCTTTCCTTATAACATGACACTTCCTACACTTCATATTTCCCCTTCACTAGATTATCACTTCACTATCACACACACTTCACTGTAACACTTCACTCCCTTTTATCCTTTCCTTATAATTCTCTCTCTCTCTCTCTTTCTTCTTCCTCGTCTCTCTTCCCTCACTCTTCGTCTCTCCTCTTCTCTCTCTCCTTCCTCTCTCCTCTCTCCTATCTTCTGTCTCTCATCTCTCCTCTCTCCTCTCTCCTTCCCCACATCCTCTCAGCTCCCTCCTCTCTCCATCTTCTCTCTCTCTCTCCATCTTCTCTCTCTCTCTTATTGTCTTATTATCTTTCTACTTTTTAAATCATATCTCTTCCTTTTCGTTCTGGGAGGTCTTATAACTCTTTCCTTATATTTCTCCAATTCAACACCCTACTATAATATCCTCACTAATAAAATCACACACCCTTTAATAGAACAACTCACTACTTAAGGGTCAAATACACCTTTCTCTCTGTTCTTTCAATATTCTCCCAGGTATTAATTACACACCTCATCTGGGTATCCCTTGGTAATGTTCGGTAATCACAAAATCCATTACTAGATTCAATAGAGTTAAGGAAACACGCTTGGAGAATTCTCAAAAACTATTATCGGTGCGTTCTTTTATGTTTAATTGATACATGTATGCTTGCCTCTCTCTCCATCTCTCTCTCTCTTCTCTCCTCTCTCTCTCCCTCTCTCTCATCTCTCTCTCCTCAAAATCTCTCTCTGTTCGTCCTGGCGTGGTGGCGCTTTGAATAGTCCAATAACCGTGTAGTTGGTACTTTGCAAAAGTGTCTAGATAGGATCAAAGTTATCTTATTTTCTCTCTCTCCTCTACTCTATCTCAGATCTCTCTCTCATCAAATCTCTCCCAGTCTCTCTCTCTCCCGTCTCCTCTCTCTTTCTCTCACCTCTCTCAGTCGATCTCTCGTATCTCCTCTCTCTCATCTCTCCCTCTCTCTCTCGTCCTCGTTCCTCCTCTCTCTCTCTCATCATCTCGCCACTCTCTCCTCTCTTCTCATCTCCTCCTCTCTCCCTCTCATCTCTCTCTCTCTCTCTCTTCTCAAATAAAAAATAAAACGAACTATTTTGTGTCCTTTTAATATTTAAGTGATACATAGTTTACACTCCTGCTCCTCTCTCTCTCGGTCGTCTCCTCTCCTCGTCTTCTCTCTCATCTCTCTTCTCTCTCTCTCTCTCTCTCCTCCGATCTCTCCATCCTCTCTCTCTCTCCTTCTCACTCCTTCCCTCGTCTCTCTCTCTCTCATCTCGTCTCTGCTCTCTCTCTCCTCTCCTCTCGTCCTATCATCCCTCTCTCATTCATCCAGTCTGTTATCTCTCTCTCTCATCTCTCGTCTGCTCTCTCTCTCCCGTCTCTTCTCTCAAATAAAAACGAACTATTTTGTCCTTTTATATTTTAAGTGATACATAGTTACTCTCGCTCTCTCTCCTCCTGAATCCTCTCGGTCTCTCTCTCCGCCTCTACATCAATCTCCCATCTCTCTCTCCTCCTTCAACTCTTTCTCCCTTCTCTTCTCTCTCCTCGTCTCATCTCTCTTTCATGTCATCATCAGTTCTTCATCCTCTTCACCTTCTCTCGTTCCTTCTCTCCTCTCCTCATCTCTCTCTCCTCCTCTCTCACTCTTCTCCTCTCCATCTCTCTCCCTCCTCCTCAAATAAAACGACCATTTTGGTCCTTTTTTATATTTAAGTGATACATATTTACTCTCTCCTCCTCTCTCTCGTCTCTCTCGGTCTCTCGTCTCTCTCCTATCTCTCTCTCTTTCTCCGTTTCTCTCTCTCTCCTCAGTCTATGTCTCTCTCTCTCCTCTTCTCTCTCTCTCTCGGTTCCCTCATCTCTCTCTCTTCTCGCCCTCTCTCCCTCTCTTCCCCCCCATCCTCTCTCTCTCTCTCTCTCAAAAAAAAAAAAAAAAAAAAAAAAAAAAATACGAACTATTTCGTCCCTTTTTAATATTTAAAGTTGATACATAGTACACTCTCTCTCTCCTCTCTCATCCTCCTCAGCTCTCTCTCTCTCTCATATCTCTCTCTCTCTCCTCAATCTTCTCAATCAGTCCTTCTCTCTCGTCTTTCTGTCGCTCGGGCCTCGGTCAACCATCCCTCTCTTCTTCATCACAGTCCCCGTCTCTCGGTCTCCTCTCCCTCGTCTTCCTCTCCCTCTCCTCTCCCTCTCTCTCCTCTCTCCGCCCCCCATCTCCTCTCTCTCAACTCCTCTCCTTAGTTCCTCTGCTCTCGTCGTCTCTCTCTCTCTCTCAGTAAAGCTTATAGTTGACAGTTTCATTCGTTCTTTCGTCTTTAGTTGAAGGTCAGCAAGAGTCTCATCTCCATCACAGCTGCAGGGAATTGCCGTCATAGGAATTAAACGTGCAAAGCTTTATTATACTAAAATAGAAAACCAAGGGAAACGCAAGTAAGAAAGTAAAAAACAGCAGGAAAGAAAGTAAGCAAAAAAGTATTTAAACAGAAGTGCACGAAAACAAAAAGCAAGTAATAAATGAAAGCAACTAATAATCAAAAACAAGAAAAGAAAGAAAACAAACAAGGGAAGCAAACCAGTATGTAAACAAGTAAGTAAGCACGTAAACAAGCCCCACAAGTAAGTAAAAAAAAGCAAGAAACAAGAAATAAAATAAGAAAGTAAGAAAACAAACAGGATAACAAACCAGTATGTAAACAAGTAAGTAAGCACGTAAACAAGCAAGCAAGTAAGTAAGCAAACAAGTAAGTAAGTAAGCAAACGAGCAAGCAAGTAAACAAGCAAGTAAGCAAACAAGCAAGTAAGCAAGTAAGTAAGTAACAAAAAAACAATAAGTAAGAAATCAAAAAGGAAAGTAAGCAAACAAAAAGAAAGCAAAAAAGCAAGTAGTAACAAACAAAAGTAAAAAGAAAAGCAACATAAAAGAAAGCACTAAACACAACACACACACACACACACCCCACACACAACACACCACCCCCACACACACACACACACACACACACACACACACACACACCATCAATCCACCTTACTTAAATGCACACTTTTTCAAATAATACTCAAAAGTTTTCCTCACTATGTCAGACCCTCTTTTGTGTGAATATTCAGAATTCAATGTCAAAAACCTTCCTATGTACTCTTTAACATTTTAGAGTTAGGTATATTTACATCTGACTTACTTGTTACGCTATTTTCAATTTCTACGTACAGCCAGTTTATTTATTTATTTATTTATTTATTTATTTTTGAGGGGCGACTGACATATACGATACGTCATGTACTTGAGCAACAAAACACTACTACATCATTTTTCACCTTTTAAAACTTCTAACACATCGCTCTACATTTCCCTGCTCCTGACATATCCACTTCCCTATTTTAACACCTGGTATTGACACATCTACTACTACCAATGCTTCTCTGTAATACAAAATTCAACTCGGTTCGAATTTCTAAACACATCAAAAGAAGATACTATAAAAACCCTTCGCTACACTTTAACTCCCCTTTTATTCCCTTTAAACTCCCTTTAAACTCCCCTTTATAACTAACTCCCTGTAAACTCCCCTTTATAACTAACTCCCTTTAAACTCCCCTTTATAACTAACTCCCTGTAAACTCCCCTTTAAATAACCCCTTTTTAAAAATCCCCTTTATAACTCCCCTTTAAACAACCCCTTTAAACTCCCCTTTATAACTCCCTTTAAACTCCCCTTTATAACTAACTCCCTTTAAACTCCCCTTTATAACTAACTCCCTTTAAACTCCCCTTTATAACTCCCTTTAAACTCCCCTTTATAACTCCCTTTAAACTCCCCTTTATAACTAACTCCCTTTAAACTCCCCTTTATAACTCCCTTTAAACTCCCCTTTATAACTAACTCCCTTTAAACTCCCCTTTATAACTAACTCCCTTTAAACTCCCTTTTAATAACCCCCCTTTTAAACCCCCCTTTATAACTAACCCCCTTTTAAATCCCCTTTATAACCCCCTTAAAAAATCCCCTTTATAACAACTCCCTTTAAACCCCCTTTTTAAAAACTAACCCCCTTTAACTCCCCTTTATAACCCCTTTAAACCCCCCCTTTATAACAAACTCCAAACTCCCCTTTTAAACTCCCTGAAACCCCCCCTTTATAACTAACTCCCTTTAAAAACTCCCCTTTTTAAAACTAACCCCTTTTAAAACCCCCCTTTATAACCCCCTTTAAACTCCCCTTTATAACTAACCCCTTTTTAAACCCCCCCCCTTTTATAACTCCCTGTAAACTCCCCTTTAAACAAACCCCCCTTTAAACCCCCCTTTATAATCCCTTTAAACTCCCCTTAAACAAACTCCCTTTTTAAAAACCCCCCTTTTAAAAACCCCCTGTAAACTCCCCTTTAAACTAACTCCCTTTAAAACTCCCTTTTAAAAACTAACCCCCTTTAAACCCCCTTTAAAAATAACCCCCTTTAACTCCCCTTTTAACCCCGAAAACTCCCTTTAAACAAACCCCCTTTTAAAAACCCCCCTTTTAACAAAATCCCTTTAAACCCCCTTTAAAACTCCCTGAAAACTCCCCTTTATAACAACTCCCGTAAACTCCCTTTATAACTAACCCCCTTAAAAACCCCCCTTTAAACCACTTTAACCCCCCTTTATCTAACTCCCTTTAAACCCCTTTAAACCCCTTTAAATCCCCTTTTAACAAAACTCCCTTTAAACCCCCCTTTTATAACCCCCTTTTAAAAATCCCCTTTTAGCCCCCTTTAAACCCCCCTTTAAAACTCCCTTTAAACTCCCCTTTAAAACTAACTCCCTTTAAACTCCCCTTTATAACTCCCTTTAAACTCCCCTTTATAACTCCCTTTAAACTCCCCTTTATAACTCCCTTTAAACTCCCCTTTATAACTAACTCCCTTTAAACTCCCCTTTATAACTCCCTTTAAACCCCTTTTTATTCCCCCCTTTAAAAAACCCCCTTTATTCTCCCTTTAAAAACTAACCCTTTAAACCCCCCTTTATAACTAACTCCCTTTAAACTCCCCTTTATAACTAACTCCCTTTAAACTCCCCTTTATAACTAAATCCCTTTGTCAGTTCGAATTCCATAAACACTTCAAAAGAACATTTAGTTACATTTTATAACTCTATGATTCCTTTTAACTCTTCTTTTACAGTTCTCTATTGCAACATTTAACTTTTCCTTTTCTTTTACACGTTATTAACATATCTACTACTACTATAAATGCTCCTCTTTAACCCCTTGAGGCCCAAAACGTTATTTCCATTGTATTTTGGGGTACCCTTTTGAAAAAGATTTTTTAGTGAATTAAAAATTTTTTTTTCTATTTTTTGTATTCCCTAATAATGGTAACCGATTTTTTTTTTTTTATGTGAAAATCCCTTTTTTTTTTACAAAAAAACTCCGGAATTTTAAACAAATTCAAAAACTTAATTCCCCTAACTTCAAAACCCTTTATTTGCTACTCCCTTTTTATATCTGGCAACCTAATATACTTTTGAACTTGTCATTAAAATTTCCTAAATTAAAAAAACCCAAAAACCCCCCCCCCCCCCCCCACACAACCCCACCCCCAAATTCAATTTCCTCATTTCAAAGAAAATTTTACTTTAAACCTTTTGCGTTGCTTTAAAAATCCCCTTTTTCCGGTTCTGTTGCAACTTAAATTTTCCTTGTTTAAAAACCCCTTTTTACGCCAACATCTTTTCCCTTTCTATAGACCCCTTAACCGGACTGTTTACGCAAATGTTTTTGAAATTTGAGAGAAAATGCAAACCCCCCGTGCAGTTTTTCCCTTTTAAATCCCCTTGGAAAAAATTGGGGCAAATTAAAAAAAATATTTTTAAAATTCCCCCACTTAAAAAAAAGTTTTTTTAAAACGATTTTTTCCAATTTTTAATTTTATGAAAGGGCGTAAAACAGGATTTAACCAAAAAACCCGTAGGTTATAGTTTAAGGCATTAAAAATTTCCTTGTATTATTTTGTCAATAAGAGTTTTAAGTTACTATCGGCACTATATTTTCCTGTTATTATTGTGTATCAATCAGATAGAAAGCCTGGAAGTGCAATGAGTCGACGCGTGAAGTGGCAATGTTTTGATTCAATTTCCCCGCCACAATCTCCCCGCCCACCACTCCCCGCCGCGGCGTGTCGCCTCCACAATTATAACCTACATTGTCGCAGCAACAAGCCGATTTCGGCATTCTTTATTCTTCGTTTTTCCAAGGCATTGCTTATTGTATTTTGACAAGCGTTTGCCAGACGCAGCAGTACTGTCTTAGAAAACAGTGTGAACATCACCCAAATTTTACATGCCACAATATACATGTAAAAAATATATTAAGCTTTGCTACTCGAGGCGAGTAATTTGCATTAAATTGCTATTATAGAACGTTCCATCGTAATGAATGTCATCCATATAATTAGTAGAACAACAGAAGAACTATATTTTTTGGTATTCAGATGCGGTGCATCAATGTTTATCGCGAAATTAATTTATGAAAAATATTAGTCGCGGAGCCAAAACACAGTAGACCAACCTTTGAGTTAAAACTGCCAGCGACCACTGGCATTTCTCGAGTTTCAGTTCTCTCTAATTGCGGGGCTGCATAGGGGGCCGCGGGGCGCCCGACAAAGAGATATAGTGGTCTATGGACTATCATATAGACTGGTTTATCAGTATATATGATATACTGTAATCTTCGTAAATGTTTGTTCTATAATATTATCAAATAAAAAACAGTAAAACACGCTAAAGAAATGCCATTACGAGACTATGAAGAAATATGCATGAACTTAATATTCACTTAACTCTTCGCCATTTAAAACTTTGCGAGTCAACTTTTATCATATAGGGTATCAATAGAAGCGCAATTTTATTAGCTTTCCATTGCTATATTTCGTTATCTGATAAATTAATTAAAACCATGCATAAATTAGCGTTAAATAAATAAATAAAATCATCAATCGGGTAATTTTCCCGATTGATGATGTTATTTATTTACTTATATATTTTGTTTCCTGATAAATGAATTAGTACCGTGTATAAATTAGCGTTGACTAAATAAATAACATCATCAATCGGGAAAATTACCCGATTGATGATTTTATTTATTTAGTTAACGCTAATTTATGCATGGTTCTAATTCATTTATCAGATAACGAAATATAGCAATGGAAAGCTAATAAAATTGCGCTTCTATTGATACCATTCATGATAAAAGTTGACTCGCAAAGTTTTAAATGGCGAAGAGTTGAAGTGAATATTAAGTTCATGCATATTTCTTCAGTCTCGTAATGGCATTTCTTTAGCGTGTTTCACTGTTTTTTATTTGATAATATTATAGAACAAACATTTACGAAGATTACAGTATATCATATATACTGATAATCCAGTCTATATGATACGTATATGTATATATGAATCTGAGCGGCCCTCCGACTTCGGCCCCTTGTGCGACAGGCCGATATTCCGTGCGCAGTCCAGGTATACAGTGGTCTATGCTTTGCTATATGAAATCGCTTGTTTTTAGCGATAAAACTACGAAAAAGTAACTAAATAAACCAAATTACCTAATAGACAAGGATATTAAACAGGTCAAATCTATATAATATTGCTTACGTTCATTAAAATTGTCGAATGGTGGTTATATTACAATGAAAATTACGTTCTGGGCCTCAAGGGGTTAAGGCCCATAACATAATTTTCATTGTAATTTGGCTACCACTAGACGAGTTATAGTTATTATAAGCAATATTTTACAGATATGACCTGTCTTTGTCCACTAGTTCATTTGGTATATTAAGTTACTTTTCGTAATTTTATTGCTAACAGACTATTATGTGTAGGAAAAATCTGGACTATTTTAATCAATGCAATAAATATTCTATAGATATGACCTGTTTAGTACCCTTGCCCAATAACTTAATTTGGTATATTAAGTTACTTTTCGTAGTTTTATGGCTAACAACAGACAATTTTATATAGCATGTTGGTATATTAAGTAAACGTTTTTGTAATTTTATGGTTTAACAACATGCAAATTTTTTTTAAGAACTTTGGTATATTCAGTTACTTTTCGTAATTTTATAGCTAACAGCAGACGATTTTATATAGCATGTTGGTATATTAAGTAAACGTTTTGTAATGTTATGGCTTGACAACATGCAATTTTTTTTTTATAATTTTGGTATATTCAGTTACTATTCGTAATTTTATAGCTAACAGACGATTATGTAAAGGAAAAATCAGGGCGTGAAGGGGTTAAAGGGAATTAAGGGTGTTTTGATTCAACGTATAAACCCATTACTTTATTATTATTTATATTAAACCCATTACTTTATTATTTATTAGTAGTAGTAGTCTTTATCTTATGTCTTACTTTCTTACTGGGCGTGAAGGGGTTAAGAGGTGGAAGGCCGGGCTGGCAACGATGGCGGGGCGGCGCTACACTAACTTGGCGACCCTCCCTGAATCCCCTGGCAGTTTATATCCCCTTAATGATCAAAGTTGAGTCAATAACCTAGCTAAAAACGACCTTAACTATCTATGGAGGTCTTAGACACACACACACACACACACACACACACACACACACACACACACACACACACACACACACACACACACACACACACACACACACACACACACACACACACGCACACACACACACACACACACACACACACACACACACACACACACACATACACACATAAATAAAGATGTAGATATGGAGACGGGACCATACGAGTGTAGCTCAGGCCCTGTAAAATAAAAATAGGTACACACACACACACACACACACACACACACACACACACACACACACACACACACACACACACACACACACACACACACACACACACATCCAATATCTCCTCTACATCAGACTGCCTTGAGCAAAACAAACAGCTGGAGATGTAGTGGCGTGTTCACTGTCCCTTTTTTGTTTACATCACAGAAAAAAGTTTGTTGCCGTTTCCCTTTGCCATTCCTTTGTATTCCTTTGTATTCCTTTGTATTCCTTTGTATTCCTTTGTATTCCTTTGTATCTAGGGACGGGCAACTAGGCGGCCTTTTTGTAACTTTTTTTGTTTACCTTTTTATTTTTATTACTATTATACTTACTATTATTACTATTACTATTACTATTACTATTATTACTATTATTATTACCATTACTATTTTATTACTTACTAGCCGCAAAGCCGCACTCCGGGCGGACTTTTTGGCTAGCTCCTGCGGAGGGCTATTGGTGGTGGGCCTTCGGCCCACCACCTGTGTTTGGTGGGCCTTCGGCCCACCAAACACAGACTCTCCAGATAGCCCCTTCTAACTTTCCTGAAATCATGGATGTAGAAATGTATGTATTACCCCCACCCATTCACTCACCCATTACCCATCACCCCCCACCCATTCACTCACCCATTACCCATCACCCCCTACCCATTCACTCACCCATTACCCATCACCACACACCCATTCACTCACCCATTACCCATCACCCCCCCCCTATTCCCTCACCCATCACCCATCACCCCCAACCCATCACCCCCCACCCATTCACTCACCCATCACCCCACACCCATTACCCATCACCCCACCCATTCACTCACCCATTACCCATCACCCTACATCAAGGTTTCCTCAATTCTCGCAACCCACTTTTTTTTCACAATTATCGCTAATAGGCTGCTAAAAAAAAAAAAAAGTGATCGGATCATCTCATAATTGGGCTTAAACCCTTCCCCTGGTCAACCCGGTTCCAAAAATGTGCCATATGAGGTGATTGCGCCACGGGGGGCGGAACCTATACCAGACACACACACACACACACACACACACACACACACAGACAGACAGACAGACAGACAGACAGACAGACAGACAGACACACTTTCGCTTATATTATTATAGATTACCTTATCTTCTTTTTTTGTAAACTGGCCAAGGGTAAAAAAAAAAAAAAAAGTTACAAAAAGGCCGCTTAGTTGCCAGTCCCTTGATACAAAGGAATACAAAGGAATACAAAGGAATACACAAAAGGAAAACAGCAACAGACCTTTTTGTTGCAATACATCACAAGTAACATTTTCCTACCTAGATAAACTACCTCTTATAACAAACAATTTTATTAATGTGTTTAACCCCTTGAGGCTCAGAACGTAATTTCCATTGTAATTTGGCTACCATTAGACAATTTGTAGTGAATATAAGCAATATTTTATAGCTATGACCTGCTTTGTATCCTTGTCCATTAACTAGTTTGGTATGTTCAGTTACTTTTTGTGATTTTATGGCTCGATAACATACAATTTTTTATAGCCAAGGAAAGTTCTGGGCGTGAAGGAGTTAATGTGTTTTACTGAGTAGCTTGTTATGAGGTTATGTGTCAAACGCTTGCTTAATTAGAGGCAAGATTATTATACGGTATGACAAATAACTGATCTAATTTCGTCGCACCTATTGGAATAACATACGTATTACCATGCTAATATCCTAGTTCCCCTCACAACATTTTCATTAACCTCTTGAGACCCAGCACTTAATTTCCACTGTAATTTGGGTACCATTAGACGATATTTAGTGAATATAACCAATATTTTATAGATATGACCTGTTTAGTATCCTTGTCCACTAACTAACTTGGTGTATTGAGTTTCTTTTCGTAATTTCATGGCTAACAACAGACGATTTTATATAGCAAAGGAAAGATCTGGGTGTGAAGAGGTTAACAGTTATTTTCATTCGTCCTCTAACGAGTCTAACGCCCATGCTAAGAGTGTAATAAACTAAATCACATCAATATAAGAGAAGAAAACGAGCATCGCCTTCCATTACGATGATATTTCAAGAGGGTGTAGTTTATATTCAAAGGCGCATTAAGATAGCAGCCAGGGAGTATGTGTAGCAACCAGATAGCAACCAGGGAGTATGTGTAGCAACCAGATAGCAACCAGGCAGTATATTTAGCAACCAGATAGCAGCCAGGGAGTATGTGTAGCAACCAGATAGCAACCATGCAGTATGTGTAGCAACCAGATAGCAACCATGCAGTATGTGTAGCAACCAGATAGCAACCAGGGAGTATGTGTAGCAATCAGATAGCAACCATGCAGTATGTGTAGCAACCAGATAGCAGCCAGGGAGTATGTGTAGCAATCAGATAGCAACCATGCAGTATATTTAGCAACCAGATAGCAGCCAGGGAGTATGTGTAGCAACCAGATAGCAACCATGCAGTATGTGTAGCAACCAGATAGCAACCATGCAGTATGTGTAGCAACCAGATAGCAGCCAGGGAGTATGTGTAGCAATCAGATAGCAACCATGCAGTATGTGTAGCAACCAGATAGCAACCATGCAGTATGTGTAGCAACCAGATAGCAACCAGGGAGTATGTGTAGCAACCAGATAGCAACCAGGGAGTATGTGTAGCAACCAGATAGCAACCAGGCAGTATGTGTAGCAACCAGATAGCAACCATGCAGTATGTGTAGCAACCAGATAGCAACCAGGGAGTATGTGTAGCAACCAGATAACAACCAGGGAGTATGTGTAGCAACCAGATAGCAGCCAGGGAGTATGTGTAGCAACCAGATAGCAACCAGGGAGTATGTGTAGCAACCAGATAGCAGCCAGGGAGTATGTGTAGTAACCAGATAGCAACCAGGGAGTATGTGTAGAAACCAGATAGCAACCAGGCAGTATGTGTAGCAACCAGATAGCAACCAGGGAGTATGTGTAGCAACCAGATAACAACCAGGGAGTATGTGTAGCAACCAGATAGCAACCAGGCAGTATGTGTAGCAAGCAGATAGCAACCAGGGAGTATGTGTAGCAACCAGATAGCAACCAGGGAGTATGTGTAGCAACCAGATAGCAACCAGGGAGTATGTGTAGCAACCAGATAGCAGCCAGGGAGTATGTGTAGCAACCAGATAGCAACCAGGCAGTATGTGTAGCAACCAGATAGCAACCAGACAGTATGTGTAGCAACCAGATAGCAACCAGGGAGTATGTGTAGCAACCAGATAGCAACCAGGCAGTATGTGTAGCAACCAGATAGCAACCAGGGAGTATGTGTAGCAACCAGATAGCAGCCAGGGAGTATGTGTAGCAACCAGATAACAACCAGGCAGTATGTGTAGCAACCAGATAGCAACCAGGCAGTATATGTAGCAATCAGATAGCAACCAGGGAGTATGTGTAGCAACCAGATAACAACCAGGGAGTATGTGTAGCAACCAGATAACAACCAGGCAGATTATATGACGGAGTAGAGTAGAGAAGGTCACGTGAAGATATTTATGGTAGCGCAGTAAAGATGAGAGCTCGGTAGAGACTAGAAACACCAACACGGAAAGGACTGGAAGATGATGGAAGGAAGGAAGGAAGAAAGGAAGGAAGGAAGGAAGGAAAGAAGGAAGGGCAGAACAGATGGTAAAAAAGATATTGATAGAGGTCGAGAAGGAGAGAATGGTAGGAAGAAGAGGGAAAAAGGCCGTAAGAGGAAGGAAGGAAGGAAGGAAGGAAGGGCATAAGGAAAGAGATAGAAGATAGAGGTAAAGGAAAGGGGTAGGAAGAGGAGGAAAAAAGGAAGGACAAAAGCGATATGGAAGAGGGGAAAAAAACGACAGGAAGATGATGAAAGGAAGGAAAGAAGGAAAGAAGGGTAGAACAGATTTAGGGAAAGAGGTAGAAGATAGAGATAGAGAAGAAGGGGAGAAGGGTAGGAAGAGGGGGAACAAAGGAAGAACAAAGGAAGGAAAAAGGAAGAACAAAGGTGTAAAAGTCACCATGGACACGCGACATGGAGGAGGAGGAGGAGAAAAGGACCAGAAGATGAAGGAAGGAAGAAAGGGCAGAACAGATATAGGGAAAGAGATAGAGATAGAGAGAGAGAAGGGTAGGAAGAAGAGGAAAAAAGGAAGGGCATATAAGAAGAAAAAGAGATGGGAGTAATAAGAGTAAATTTTGTGATTGTGGAGAAAATAATTGCGAGAATGAAAAGAAAGGTTAGGAAGTAAATAAAGAGAGAATGAGAGAATGAGGAAAAGAATGAGGATGAAGATAGAATGAGGGAAAAGATGGAGGTGGAGAAGAAAGATGAAAGAATAAGAGAGGGTAATAACGCGAACGAGAAGAGAAGAGAGAGAAGAGAAGAGAAGAGAAGGAAGACATTAAGAGGATGACGAGGATAAGGAAGACAAGGAGGAGGAAGAAAAGGAAGAGGAGGAGGAGGAGGAGGAGGAGGAGGAGAAGGAGGAGGACCGAACGAGGAGGAAGAGGACCGAATGAGGAGGAGGAGGAGGAGGAGGAGGAGGAGGAGGAGGAGGAGGAGGAGGAGGAGGAGGAGGAGGAGGAGGAGGAGGAGGAGGAGGAGGAGGAGGAGGAGGAGGAGGACCGAACGAGGAGGAAGAGGACCGAATGATTGATGATGGAGGAGGAGGAGGAGGAGGAGGAGGAGGAGGAGGAGGAGGAGGAGGAGGAGGAGGAGGAGGAGGAGGAGGAGGAGGACCAAACAGGCACTACCAAAAGCCCAATCCACCTCCAGCCGAGACCAGCAGATCGACACACAATCGGCCATTACGAAGCGCTGCCCCACCAGGCATAAAGCCCGGACGGGATATAAACAATCGCCATAACGACAGGGGAAAATCACACCGCGAGAGACGACCTGCGCCATGAAGTGCTCGTAACGACAGCAACAGTGATGGTGATGGTGCAGGTGAATGGTGATGGTGATGGTGCAGGTGGATGGTGATAGTGATAAGGAGGTGGTGGTGGTGGTATACTCTTGTTTTTTTTTAACGAGGCGAAAAATCCTGACCCCTTGCTGCTTACTGACTGATATTTGATTAAATAACTTTGCTTTGTCTCTTTTTAGATATAATACTAAAAATAACGGGGTTTTTTCTCTCTCTTTAGATATTACACGTGCTTGTGGGCCCTTGGGACCCCTGTATTGATGTTTGTAGTAGTAGTATATATTAGACAACATGTGATTGCAAACTCCAATCGTGCTGTTGCTGTCGTTGGTCACTGGTCAAAGTACCTCGGGGTAGACCACGTTCCGTGTGATTCCAACCCTTTGTGTTCCGTGTGATTCCAACACACACACACTCACACACGCACACAAACGTCCATGAGTCTACTGAGTTTGTGGAATGCGGCAAAGACGTTACCGCAGAGTTTTTCCTGTAATCTAATACTCCTAAAGTGTTTTTTGCCCAAAACCCCCCTTCAAAATGAGTCAATCGACATGGGACCAAGCCGCTAACCACTTACGATTTATTTGCGATTTTTTGAGCCTACTGTCATCAAAATTGAATTTACAGCTTCGGCTACCCAAAACAGACACACACACACACACACACACACACGGCTACTCCTATAGTATATTAGATACTAAAAATTTGTTTTTTTTTGTGTCTCTTTGGATATTATACTAAAAATTTCTTTTTTTGTGTCTTTAGATATTATACTAAAAAAAAAAAAATTTTTTTGTGGCTCTTTAGATATTATACTAAAAATAACGTTTTTTTGTCTCTTTAGATATTATACTACAAATAACAATTTTTGTCTCTCTTTAGATATTATACTAAAAATAACGTTTTTTTGTCTCTTTAGATATTATACTACAAATAACAATTTTTGTCTCTCTTTAGATATTATACTAAAAATAACGTAGTTGTTTTTCTCTAGATATTATACTATGAATAACGTTTTTTTGTTTCTCTTTAGGTATTATACTGGAAATAACGGGTTTTTTTATTCTATTTAGATATTATACTATAAATGACGTTTTTTTGTTTCTCTTTAGATATTATAATAAAAATTACTTTTTTTTTTTTTTCTTTAGATATTATACTTTAATAACTTTTTTTGTCTCTCTTTAGATATCATACTAAAATAACTTTTTTTTTCTTTGCAGACAGACCCACGGCTACTCCTATAGTATATTAGACAGACTCCTCCAGTAATCCGCATCCAATACAATGACCACTCTAATCCCAAAATCATTAAAAAAATCATCCATAATGCCTTCCTAATCACCACCTGACCTGACCTTTGCCTAATCCCCTATCACACCATACGAAGTACTGAAATCCCGGTGACACAGATCCTGGGTCCTGTGTGGGCGGCTTTCGGGCCCTTATCACGCCCTTTCACTAGCCATAACTAAGTACTTAACGGACACAATCCTGGGTCCTTCTAGGGAGTTCCCTCTGCTCCTTAAATCTGCTGGTTGCTCTTGGTCTCTGTCTTTCTCTTTCTCCTCAGGTGGAATACAAAGGCGCCCTCATCGTAACTTCTCAGCTCTATGTCTTAAAGAAAACTAATACCCACAATCATTACAATCCATTGAAATATCCGTCTATCTATAGAAACACTGTTATAAATTAATTCACCAATCAATAGGGTTGTTGTTATTCGAGTAGGTCAGCGTTACTGCAGCGAACCTAAAATATCAAAAGGTTCCTTCACACACACACACACACACACACCTCCTCCTCCAATAGTACCTGATAGCTTTTTTTTTACCCCTTGAGGCCCACAACGTAATTTCTACTGTAATTTGGATACCATTAGACGATTTTAATGAATATATGCAATAATTCAATAGATATGACCTGTTTAGTATCCTTATCGACTAGTTCATTTGGTATATTGTTACTTTTCGTAATGTTATGGCTAACAACAGACGATTTTATATAGCAAGGAAAGATCTGGGCGTGAAGGGGATAAGGAAGGATTTTCTTATGTAAGTATAGGGGTCGATTTGAGTAAGCTTAGGGTGATAATGATAGGTAGTAATGATAGGGATAGGTAGTAATAGGTAGTAATGATAGGGATAGGTATTAATAGGTATATAGAGATAGGTAGTAATGATAGGGATAGGTAGTAATAGGTATATAGGGATAGGTAGTAATGATAGGGATAGGTAGTAATAGGAAGTAATGATAGGGATAGGTAGTAATAGGTATATAGGGATAGGTAGTAATGATAGGGATAGGTAGTAATAGGTAGTAATGATAGGGATAGGTAGTAATAGGTATATAGGGATAGGTAGTAATGATAGGGATAGGTAGTAATAGGTATATAGGGATAGGTAGTAATGATAGGGATAGGTAGTAATAGGTAGTAATGATAGGGAGGATAACTGTTGAAATGACTCCTATTGACTGTTGTTCTATATTACACACGAAGCAGTTAGATCTAAAAACAACAAGGTAATGATTCTATTGAAATACTACTACATCTCTTCATGACTCTTCTCTCTGACTCTTCACAAATTACTCTTATTGACTGTTGTTATATATTACTAATGATCTAAACGAAGCAGTTAGATCTATATACAGCAGTGTCATTATTCTATTGAAAACATACATCACTTCATGACCTCAAATCCTGCGAGTAGAAAGTTTTGGGTCAACAAAAACCAACCGACGCAAAGTACCAAAATAGAAAGAAGAAAGAAAATAAGCTTGCACATCACTTCTAAATCCGCCCCTGAGAGAGAGAGAGAGAGAGAGAGAGAGAGAGAGAGAGAGAGAGAGAGAGAGAGAGAGAGAGAGAGAGAGAGAGACAGACAGATAGACAGAGAGAGAGAGAGAGAGAGAGAGAGAGAGAGAGAGAGAGAGAGACAGAGAGAGAGAGAGAGAGAGAGAGAGAGAGAGAGAGAGAGAGAGAGAGAGAGAGAGAGAGACAGAGAGATACACACATAGAGAGACAGAGACACACACATAGAGAGACAGAGAGACACACACATAGAGAGAGAGACAGACAGAGAGAGGCAGAGAGACAGAGACAGACAGAGACAGAGACAGAGAGAGAGAGAGAGAGAGACAGAGACAGAGACAGAGACAGACAGACAGACAGACAGAGAGAGAGAGAGAGAGAGAGGGAGAGAGAGAGAGAGAGGAATATTTATGTGCCTGTTACGGCTCCTTCTCTTCTTTTATTACTCAAGAGAAAATGTGGTCCGGGAAACAATGGAAGAACGTGTTGGCAAGCGCCCAGTGTCGACCGTTATTGGCAACATACCAAAATTTTAGTCGCCTCTCCCCGGGGGGCGCTTGTGGGGAGCGGCGGGGGGGAGGGGGGCATTTTCAGGCAGGCCGGGGGGGAGGGGGGGTGTAGGGAGGGAGAAAGGGAGGGGGGTAGGGGCGTAGGAAGGATGAAAGGAGAGAAGTGGGCGGAGTGGATGAAGTGGTTTTAGATTTGCCATAATTATGTGAACGATGATTAAAGGCATTGCAGTATTAGGGTTGGTGAAAGTGGTGGCGGTGATTGTCATGGAAATAGGTTAGTCAAGTAGTGGTAGTGGTGGTTGGGGTGGTGGTGGTTGTGGTAGTAGTAGTAGTAGTAGTAGTAGTAGTAGTAGTAGTAGTGGTAGTAGTAGTAGTAGTAGTAGTGGTAGTAGTAGTAGTAGTAGTAGTAGTTGTAGTAGTGGTAGTTGTAGTAGTGGTAGTTGTAGTAGTAGTAGTAGTCAGGGTGGTGTTGATAGTAGCAAGGGTGGTGTTGATAGTAGTAGTAGTAGTAGTAGTAGTAGTAGTAGTAGTAGTAGGAGTGGTGTTGATGATGGTAGTAAAAGAAGTTAGTAGTAGTAGTAGTAGTAGTAGTAGTAAGTAGTAGTAGTAGTAGTAGTAGTAGTAGTAGTAGTAGTAGTAGTAGTAGTAGTAGGAGTGGTGTTGGTGATGGTAGTATAAGAAGTTAGTAGTAGTAGTAGTAGTAGTAGTAGTAGTAGTAGTAGTAGTAGTAGTAGTGTAGTGGTAGTAGTAGTAGTAGTAGTAGTAGTAGTAGTAATAGTAGTAGTAGTAGTAGTAGTAGTAGTAAGTGGGTGGTGTTGGTGATGGTAGAAGAAGTAGTAGTAGTAGTAGTAGTAGTAGTAGTAGTAGTAGTAGTAGTAGTAGTTAGTAGTAGTAGTAGTAGTAGAGTAGGGTGGTGTTGGTGATAGTAGTAGTAGTAGTAGTAGTAGTATAGTAGTAGTAGTATAGTAGTAGTAGTAGTTAGTAGTAGTAGAAATAGTAGTAGTAATAGTAGTAGTAGTAGTAGTAGTGGTAGTAGAAGTAGTAGTAGTAGTAGTAGTAGTAGTAGTAGTAGTAGTAGTAGTAGTAGTAGTAGTAGTAGTAGTAGGAGTAGTAGTAGGAGTGGTGTTGGTGATGGTAGTACTATAAGAAGTTAGTAGTAGTAGTAGTAATAGTAGTAGTAGTGGTAGTAGTAGTGGTGTTGGTAGTAGTAGTAGTAAGGGTGGTGTTGGTGATGGTAGAAGAAGTAGTAAAAGTAATAGTAGTAGTAGTAGTAGTAGTAGTAGTAGTAGTAGTAGTAGTAGTAGTAGTAGTAGTAGTAGTAGTAGTAGTAGTAGTAGTATAGTAGTAGTAGTAGTAAGGGTGGTGTTGGTGATGGTGGTGGTAGTAGTGTAAGTCTGTCTGTCTGTCTGTCTGTCTGTCTGTCTGTCTGCCTGCCTGTCTGTCTGTCTGCCTGTCTGTCTGTCTGTCTGTCTGTCTGTCTGTCTGCCTGTCTGCCTGCCTGTCTGTCTGTCTGTCTGTCTGCCTGCCTGTCTGTCTGTCTGCCTGTCTGCCTGCCTGCCTGTCTGTCTGTCTGTCTGTCTGTGCGCTCGTGACATTAAAAACAAAACAAAAACATAAATACACGTCCAATCCCCAACGCATACAGAATCCACAAACAAACAAACAAACAAAACAAACAAACAAACAAATAAACAAACAACAAACTCAAAAACAACAACAATTTTCGTAACAAACATGAAAAAATCGATCATAAATTATTACTTTGAGATTGATTCATTCCATTTCACCCTCACTGCTGTTGCATATTTCTTCCTTCCCTCTTGTCTATTCCGCCACAACCACAACGGAACCTCACTCATAACACATAATAATAATAATAATAATAATAATCACACCGAAAAAAATTAAAATATCAGTCAGTAATGAAAAGCAAAAAAAAAAAAAAATGACAGAAAAACGTCAATAAATTAGTGTAAATAATAGTTCACTGTTGTTTTATTTATTTATTTCCTTTTGTCTTATTTCTTTTATTTCTATTTTTTTCTTTTTTTCAATTGATTTTACTTTCTATTTTCTTCTTTCTTTCCTTTTTTCACTTTCTTTTATCTCAATTTTTTTCTTTTTTTCTATCTATTTTCCTTTCTATTTTTTTCCCTTTTTTTCCCTTTTTTTTTATTTCTTTCCTTTTTTTTGCAAATTCCGCCACAACCACCTCCCGGTTTAATTTAAACTAACAAGGGGGCCCAAAACCACCAACTTAATGGGGCCCAAAGGGTTTAACCCCCCGGGACTTTACCCCCAAACAAACTACTCTCCCCCCAAAAAAAAAATAATAATAATAATAATAACCACACCGAAAAAAAATAATAATAACAGTCAGTAATGAAAAGCCATAATATAAAAAAAAAGACAAAAAAAAACTCAATAAATTAGTGCAAATAATAAGTTCACCCGTAAATGAATACAATATCCTGGAAGAAAAAAAGGATAAAACTGCCTAAATCTGGAAAAAAACGAGGCTATAGCTAACGAAAGATTCAATACACCCCCCTTTCTTCCCCTTTTCCTTTTTCCTTCCTTCCACCCTTTTCCTTATCCTCCTTTTTCCCTTTCCTCATTCCCTTTTTTCCCTTTCCCTTTCCAGCCCCCCTTTTCCCCCCCACCCCCCTTTTCCCCTTTCCCTTCCCTCCCCCCCTTTAAAACCCTTTCTTTCCCCCCAAACCCCCCTCCTTTTCTTTTATCCTCCCTTTCCTTCCCCCTTTTTCCCCTTTTCCCTTTCCCTTCCATACCTCCTTATCCATCCCTCCATCCCTCCTTATCCACCCTCTTTTTCCATCCCACCCTCCTTCCTTCCATCCCTCCTACCCTCCTTTCATTCCTTCCATCCTCCTTATACCTCCATCCCTCCTACCCCCCTTTTCCCTTTCCTTTCCTCCCTCCTACCCCCTTTTTCCCCTTCCCACCCCCCTTTTCCTTTCCTTTCCCACCTCCTAACCCCCCCATCTCTCTCACCCTCGTCCCCTTCCCTCCCCTCCCCCCCTTTCCCCCCTTTTCCCCCCCTCCCATACACCCCCCATCCTATTTTTCCCTCCTAAACCCCTTTTCCTCCCGTCGGAAATATTGGGCAGAATGAAGTTTTAAATCTAAAAAGCGCGGGAAAATAAAACACTTCTCTAGATCTGTTTGTTTCCTCGACCGTGTTTTTCCTTCATCTCTCTCTCTCCTCTTTTCTCTCTCCTTCTCTCCCTTCCCCGGTTCTCCCCTCTCTCCCTCTCTCTTCTCTCTCTCCCCTCTCTCTTTTTCTTTCTCTTTTCTGTGTATTTTAGAGGGGAGAGAGAGAGAGGGGAGAGAGGGAGAGAGGAGAGAGAGGAGAGAGAGAAACATGGGAAAACAAACAACAAAAACCAACCCCAAAACCCCAAAACACTTTTTGCTACACTTTTGATTACAAACCACCACCCCCCAAATACCCCCAAACCACACCACCACCCCCACCCCCAAACCACTCCCAACCACCACCACCACCACGACCACCACCACACACGGGCCCCCTCCCGAACTCTTAGGGCTGTGGGGGCCTTGCTGATGGGGGTTGGTGGTGTTTGGTAAATGATAGGTGGTGATGGGAAGGTAGTTGATGGGTGTTGATGGACTGAATGGGACTCGGGAGGAACGTTGAGGTAACCATGAAGGGGTGATGGGAGGGTTTGAAGGGAGGAGAGAGAGAGAGAGAGAGAGAGAGAGGAGAGAGAAGAGAGAGAGAGAGAGAGAGAGAGAGAAGAGAGAGAGAAGTAGAGAGAGAGAAGCAGAAGAGAGACGAGAGCCAGTGTGGCTATTGTTTGTCTATGTGCCCTTATGATAACCCCTCTCTCCATCTCGTCTCTTGCATCCTCTCGCGTCATTTCATCTCTCATCGTGCTCCTTCTCCTCGTCTCTCTCTCTCGTCTCTCTCTCATCTCTCCCCCTCTGCTCTCTCTCTCTCTATCTCTCCTCTCTCTCTCTCTCTCTCTCTCTCTCTCTCTCTCTCTCTCTCTTCTCTCTCTCCTCCCGCCTCTCTCTCTCTCTCTCTCTCTCCTCTCTCTCTCTCTCCTCTCTCTCTCTCGTCTCTCCTCCTCTACTCTCTCTCTCTCTACGTAATTTGATTTGCATGTTCCTATTGGGCCACCATTTGGACTATGCAAGTGAATATGTCTAGCCATTGCATTGAATTAGTGGCGCGTAGCCTATATGTGGGTGTGTGTGTGTGTGTGTGGTGTGTGTGTGTTGTGTGTGTGTGGTGTGTGTGTGTGTGTGTTGGGTGGGTGTGTTGTGTGTGTGTGTGGTGTGTGTGTGTGTGTGTTTGTGCGCGTGCGTGTTATGTGTGTGTGTGTGTGTGTGTGTGTGTGTCAAATGTTTCTTTCCCCTTTCTTAGCCTATTCTTTTTTTCTTGCCTATTTTTTTTATTTATTCGCACACCTATATCTTTTTTGCTTGAACTTTTTTTTTTTTTTCATATTTCGCATAACCTATTATGCATATAAAGACAACAAAAAATATATGTATACTTTTAGAAATGTAGACCTATCACACACACACACACACACACACACACACCACACACAACACACACACACACACACACCACCACCACCCACCACCACACACACCACACCACACCCACCCCACCCCACCCCCTTCACCCCACCCCACCCCACCCACCCCACCCCACCCCACCCCACCCACCCACACACACACATCACATCACACACCACCCCCACCCCACACACACACACACACCACACACCACACATACACACACACCACACACATACACACACACACACACACACACACACACACACACCATTAACCTCCTAACGCAGACACAATGGTATAGTGACGCTCCCCATCTCAGGAACTACAGACTGAGGCAATTAGTGGTTACCATAACAACTGCCTCCCTTGTTAAGAGTCTGGCCGGCCGAGGTGGGTGTCAGGAGGATGTCAGGAGGATGTCAGCAGGGTGTTAGGGATGTCAGGGAACTTAGGGTGTATCGGTAGGCTGTCAGGCGTGAGAAGAGCATTAGTGGGCTTGAATGTTGAAGGATGTTGGGGTGTAGCATGCATGGGCGTCAGGGAGCATGGCAAGGGAGGGAGTGATGATGAGAGTTAAGTAATCATATGAAAGTAAGTAAAAAAGTAAAGTACAAAATTTAAGTAAAGTAAAAAAGTAAAGTAAAAAAGTAAAGAGAAGTAAAAAAAAAAGTTAAGTAAAAAATTGAAGTAAAAAAAATAAGTAAAAAAGTTAAGTTAAGTAAAGTAAAAAGTTAAGTAAAAATAATAAGTAAAAAAGTTAGGTTAAGTAAAGTAAAAAGTTAAGTAAAAATAATAAGTAAAAAAGTTAAGTTAAGTAAAGTAATAAAGTAAAGTAAAGTAAAGTAAAGTAAAAAGTAAAGTAAAGTAAAAATAAAAGTATGTAGAAAGTAAAATCATACATAAGTAATAATACGACAACGAACACCTTCAATCTCTAGGACTAAGAATACTAATATGAATACAATAAAATACTATGAATTCGAATGCAAATACGAATAATTCATGTAAGTATTCATGAAACCACTTATGCATACTTTTCGTTAAAAAATAACTTTTATTTGTAACTCAGCACTGTACTAAAGTTATGCACTGGTAAAATAACTCCATGAGCCAATGGATCATGTTTTTATCACACTCTTGACAGCGTGGCGCCCTGACGGCATCCCTTGTGTCTGGGGATGTTGAAAGGTTCCTATACATCTATCTCATTCTACTTTATTTCCCTCTCTCATTTCCTTCCTTCTCTCTTTCTCTTTCTTATACCTCACTTATGCCCGTATTCGTAGTCACATACCATCATTGTACGTGGTCATTGTTCACTTTTTGTCTTGTCCTAATTAAATCAATATGTCATGCCAGCTCTGTTGTGATTGCAATAGGAGTACTGTAGGATTGCTCTAGTACTTTCCATGGCAGCTACAAGATCAAGTGAATAATTTTGACGGAGTAGAAATGGAACAAAATCATAGCAATTACCACGAGCAATCATGGTATGTGACTACGAATACGAGCATTAATCCTTCCATTCCTTCCTGACTGCTTTCCTTCCTTCCTTCCTTCCTTCCTTCCTTCCTTATTTTCCTACACCACTAATGACTGCTGTGACATTTCATAATTACTGGATACTGTTACTCAAAAAAATAATCTAGATGACGTCTCTTGTGTTTAAATGATAAAACCTGGAGACAATTAACGTCACATAATAACTATCTAAGCGTTGGTCAGGTAGAATCGTTTTTTTGCACCATGATTTCACCCGTCATCATGATAACCTAATACTATTGTACTCTATCATAATCCGAATCCTAGCTCTACGATGGCACTAACTCACCCACTCACACGTTCAAGGCACAGCTGACACAAGGTAGGTAGGTATCTGTGGGCTGTGGCACTGGTGTGGGTGGCCATACCGCCCGTCCGCCCGCCGCCCCGCGCCCACTACCGCTCCACTCTGCCACACACATATTCAAAAGTACTCCACGTAACGTTCAAATCACATTCCATTATATAGAAATGCTCGGTCAAACTGCATTTCATAGCATAATGGAATACCTTTCTATGCGTTTTAACTGAAATTAATACTTAACAGCCAAATAAATGTTTGTTTCTGATGATAAATTTATGATTACTCGTCAGATTATTCGACAAAAACGAATATTTTGCCCAAGTATTCAAATACGAATGAGAATACTTTGATTTCCAATAACAATAATACGAATACGAATAAACCCCAAATACTCTATTCGAATATTAATAACGAATACCAATACCCCATCCCCGTCTCCAAGGTCCACGGAAGAAATTCGGGAAATAAAAAGTATGGCGGTATGTACCGTAGATAACAGTAAAGTCGCCAGGACAACTTTTTTTTCTGTTTACAGACGTGTGGTAGCTTTAATAGTTACATTTCTACATGCATGATTTCAGGAAAGTTAGAAGGGGCTATCTGAAGAGTCTGTGTCATTTTGTGTCTTCATCTGTGTCATATTATGGCTATAAATGAACAAATGACAAAAATATCTACAAAGTGGCTAACAACAGTAGAGTCGCCATCTAGTGTTTATTTACTGAGTGTCGTACCGCTGTCGTCGTCGCCCGAAAAAAAAACGCGTAGTGAAATTTGAAACCGTCTATACTTGCAGCTACAAAGCATAAAACAACGCTGAAACACGGTAGATTATACAGTCATGATATAAACTACTGTGTATCATCTTCAGTGGCACATAAAAATCAGTAGTAATGCTATAATTCGTAATATTTGGCGCCTGGCGACATCTCTACAGGTGGCGACTTCACTGTTATCTACGGTAGTATCTATCCCTTAGCACGAACGCTCTTGTAAGCAAAATGTGAGCAAATAAGTGTTCTCTTCCTCCCCCCTCTACTACTTCCTACTATCCTTTCTTATATCATTCAATCTTTTCTTTTTTAATCGTATCGTATCGTATCTTTTTTTAGGTAAGATAATAGTTTCCCGTAGAAAGTAAAAACACGAATAATAATAATAATAATAATAATAACAGTACAAATAATCATGCAAATAACTAAGATGCTAAAACAGATGAAAACAAAGAGTGAGAGAAGAGATAGGAGCGGAAAAAGAAGAATGGTAGTAGAAGTAGCAGTAATAGTAGCAGAAGTAGCAGTAATAGTAGTAGAAGCAGCAGTAATGGTAGAAGAAGTAGTAGTAATAGTAGTAGAAGCAGCAGTAATAGTAGTAGAAGCAGCAGTAATGGTAGAAGAAGTAGTAGTAATAGTAGTAGAAGTAGCAGTAATAGTAGTAGAAGCAACAGTAATGGTAGTAGAAGTAGTAGTAATAGTAGTAGAAGTAGTAGTAATAGTAGTAGAAGTAGTAGTAATAGTAGTAGAAGTAGTAGTAATAGTAGTAAAAGTAGTATAATAATAGGAGTAGTGATGGTAGCATAGGTAGAAATACAACAAAGCAGGCAACACTCACCAACCGTCACCGTAGCATCGAAGACCGAGGCAGCAGCGGTAGAAGCAAGGGGGTGGTGGTGGTGGTGGTGGCTTGAGAGAGACACCGCGTCGAGGTAACACTGGGTGGTGGGTGGGCAAGCAAGGGAGGAGGTGGGTGGGTGGGCAAGCAAGGGAGGTGGGGCTCTGAACGTCCTGACACCCGGGGCTTTGTGTCCGCCGCGCGCGTGTGTGCATATTCATACCGAGGTCTTCATAAACTTTTCCTTTGGTTTTTAGGTCTTCATAAACTTTTCCTTTGGTTTTTAGGTCTTCATAAACTTTTCCTTTGGTTTTTAGGTCTTCATAAACTTTTTCTTTGGTTTTTAGGTCTTCATAAACTTTTCCTTTGGTTTTTAGGTCTTCATAAACTTTTCCTTTGGTTTTTAGGTCTTCATAAACTTTTCCTTTGGTTTTTAGGTTTTCATAAACTTTTCTTTGGTTTTTAGGTCTTCATAAACTTTTCCTTTGGTTTTTAGGTCTTCATAAACTTTTCCTTTGGTTTTTAGGTCTTCATAAACTGTTCCTTTGGTTTTTAGGTTTTCATAAACTTTCCTTTGGTTTTGTGTTCTACAGATCTTGGTTCATACTTCCTCCTGACCCCCACGTCACCCCAAGGCCCCTCGATGCTGTGAATAGACGAGGAAAACGTATTAGCCATTAACTATTAGTAGTATTTCGCGCGTGTGTGTGTGCATGTTCATCCTACCGTCTCACACCCACGTAAACTTGTAGCTTCCTTATTTTCTTATGTTCTTATGTGACCCCCAGACCTCTTAGTGCTTTGAATAGACGAGGGCATTAAAAATCTTCCTTACTGAACACTGTGCCTCTTAAACTGTTTTGAATAGGAGGCGAGAGTACTGAAAATCTTCCTTACTTATCACTGTGCCTCTTAAACTACTTTGAATAGGAGGCGAGAGTACTGAATATCTTCCTTACTTACCACTGTGCCTCTTAAACTGCTTTGAATAGGAGGCGAGAGTACTGAATGTCTTCCTTATTGAACACTGTGCCTGTAATACTGCCGGCTTTATAGTGTTCAAACAAGGTATTTCACTTCCTTCGTTCATTACCAGTGTTACTAATTTTGTGTCATCACTGTTTCAAGCCACGACACACGTAGCCGGTCATCAATCTGTGAGGAAATGGACAATATTTAGTGATGTAATGCTCTATAAGGTTAGTAATATGCACCACATTATTACATTGAACATTACATTAGATTAACAGTATTTAAAGAGTGAGGGGAGGATGAAACTGTAGTGTGGGGTGGTGAGGGAGGGAGAGAGGGCGTGTGGGGTGGATAGGAGGGAGGGAGGGAGGAAGGGAGGATAGGAGGAAGGAGGATAGGAGGGAGGGAGGAAGGGAGGATAGAGGAAGGAGGATAGAGGGTAAGGAGGAAGGGTGGTGAGAGAGGAGGGAATGGAGGGTGTGTAACAAGCGTTGGAGGAGTTAGCGGGGTAGGTGGCGTCGTAAAGAGATTCACTACTTCAATAATGACTACCTAATTGTTGTTGCTCTGGACGCCGGTGTATGAATGAATAATAACGCAAATCGACGAGGGGATTGAGGTATCAGTCTTGAGGAAACACTAAACAACCTATCTACGATATCAGAGGTTAAATAGACACTGATGCATTCATGTTCTTCTGACACCGATGTCATTTCAAGCATCCCACATCCTGCCTCAACACTAGAATGATTGCCTTAAACATTTTGATTAAACGGACCCAGTAGCAATATAGCTGCTCCCTAATACCGGTTGACTACTAAGGCAATAAGGGCTGTATGTACTTATTAAAACAAGAAACTTTCACATCAGGAGCGATAATATTTGATGAGTGAACGTGGAAACGCTCTAATGCTTAATAAGCAATATAATAACTCACTTTTATCACTGGCGAGAACTTTTGCCACAGAATGGCGTCTTGAGACGCAAAGTATGCTGACCGTTGTAGCAAAGCAAACCAAGTGTTGTTGCCTAAGAGCTAGAGTACGTCAAGCCAAACTCCATGACACCTGACCTAAAATCTTACACAGTAGGTGGGTTATCGCGTATTCCTCATGAATCACACCGTGAATGTCCGGCTTAATCATAGAAATCTTGATGGGAACTATCAGTCTTCCTTGTCGCCTTCCCATCTTCCTTGCTGCTGCCTTCCTGCTATCCTTCCTCCGCCTTCCCGCTCCTGCCTGCCTTCCTGACTTCCTTCCTGCCTTCCTGCTTACTTCCTGCCTTCCTGATTCCCCTTCCTGTTCTTCCTGCCTTCCTGCTTCCGGGTATTCTGCTTCCAGGCGGTTCTTTCGCCGCCTTTTGCCTTCTGCTTTTCAATTCCTGCCATTCCTGCTTCCGCTTCCGAATCCCGGCTGTACAACGCTGTGCTTGACGCCGATCACGTGACTTTACGTCATAACTTCACAGTGATACCAATTCACCGTCAATCATGTACTCTCGTTATTACTGTGTTAATTAAATTTTGTCGCGTTGCTTATTTATTGGTAAACTCATATGTTTCTTAATTTGCTGGGTTTCTGCGGGAGCAGAGAAATGCTAGTAAAAGGTCCACTTGCAGGCGGTCACTTTTCTCTTAGCTGATAACCCCCGCAATAACGCTCACTCGTCGTTGATCCATGAGTTGGCGATCGCAGCCGGTTGAGAATAAGCAAAACCGGGGAAAATGACTATTTAGTACCTACGCAACCGGTAGATATTTTTCACCTGGACTATCCTATTAGATACATCTAGCTCGTACAGTGATACCAATTGTTAGCGTGCCCTCATATAAATCATTCATTATCTCTCTGAGGTTTAGTCGATTTCTTTACATGTTGGCACATAATATGTTTCTTTCCATAAGATACGTCACTATCAGGTATAAGAACAAAAAATTCAAAAATAAGGAAGCTACACAGAGACCGTGAGGGACTAGCACGTATATCTCCTGTTACTTAACACTACCTACATGCATCTTTACATCCTATTCATGAAATTTATCTAGCCTCCTGTTTAAACTTCCCTATTGACTCCGCAGGGTCGACCTTGATGAGTCCATTCCAAACATTTCTACTATCCCGTATTGTGACAGATTTTTCCCTTCCATGTATTCTATGTGTATTGCGAGGTCAATGTTACTGTACACAATATCTTTTCCTCCTTATACCTCACGCCTTTCTTCAGAGGTTTGTAAACAGATTGACATTAGCTAGGGTTAATGCGTGTGCCCAACCTTAGGTTCATGATAAAAAGGGTTACATGTAATTTTCATATCTATAACTCGAATACCACATAAATATCTATACCCGAAAGAATGCTTTGGACGGAAGCTCATTAAGTTCCTTTAAAATCAATACTGTGTACAAAAATACGAATACTCCAAAATTTATAGAAATTAGCCTAGGTAAAGTATTAGAATTAAAGCTGCTAGATCTATTAAAAAAACTTAACATCCTAGAAACGAATGGTACGCAAATTACAATCAAGACTTTTTGGCCTCAAGGGGTTGTATCTTTCCCTACCAAGCATGGATCGAATCAAGCTATAATTTAAATATATGTCTCATCTGTTGATATTCTTTAAGTTTTGTTTCAAGATTTTTAAGAAGTGTAGATTTTTTTTATATATATATATGACCAATTTACCCAGAGTTAGGTCCGATTTACCCCATTTAGTGTAACAATGCGGTCCGCACTTCGCAGTGTATTGCTAACAGAGCTATAATGGATATTTGTTCAAACTTTAATGACATATAGGTAGTGACCCTCCTATGATTGTATTAACTTTTTGTTTGTTTATTTCAATAGATATGGAAACTAGATCAAAGTTTGTCAAAACCAGGACCAAATTACCCCGGTCGGCACTACATTAGATTAACAGTATTTAAAGTGAGGAGAGGATGAAACTGTAATGTGGGGTGGTGAGGGAGGGAGAGAGGGTGTGTGGGGTGGATAGGAGGGAGGGAGGGAGGAAGGGAGGATAGGAGGAAGGGAGGATAGGAGGGAGGGAGGAAGGGAGGATAGGAGGAAGGGAGGATAGGAGGGAAGGAGGAAGGGTGGTGAGAGAGGGAGGGAAGGAGGGTGTGTAACAAGCGGTTGGAGGAAGTTAGCGGGGGTAGGTGGCGTCGGTAAAGAGATTTCACTACTTCAATAAATGACTACCTAATTGTTGTTGCCTCTAGACGCCGGTGTATGAATGAATAATAACGCAAATACGACGAGGGCGATATGATGGGTAGTCAGTCTGTGAGAAGGAAACACTAAACAACCTATCTACAGAGTATCAGAGGCTTAAATAGACCACTGATGCATGCACTATGTTGCTTCCTGAACACCGATAGTCATTTCAAGCAGTCCACATCCTGCCTCAACACGCAGAAAATGATTGCCAGTTAATACATTTTGAGTAAACGGACCACAAGTAGCAATATAATAGGCTGCTCCCTAAATACCGGTTACTACTAAGGCAAATAAGGGCTGTATGTAGCTTATTAAAACAAGAAACATACACATCAACGCTAAAAGGATGAGTGAATCGTGGCAAACGCTCTAATATTACCACATCAAAATAATAACAACAAAACGTTTAGCAAGGAGGACGTCTGCGCACCAAAATGGCTCCTTGGACCAAGTAGCCAGCCGGGTAGCAAAGCAAACCAAGTGTTGTGAGCCTAAACTACGCTACGTCAAGCCAAACTACCGGTAACGTCCTACCATAAGATCTTACCACAGTAGGTTGTTTATCGCGTAATTCCAGCATGAATCACACGTGGGTACTCGACACCACACAGAAATCTTGATGGGAACTAACAGTCGCCTTGTCGCCTCTCCCAGCTTCCTTCCTGCCTTCCTGCCTGCCTTCCTGCTTCCTTCCTGCCTTCCTGCCTGCCTTCCTGCTTCCTTCCTGCCTTCCCGCTTCCTGCCTGCCGCCCGGCCTGTCAGCGCTGTGCTTGGACGCCGATCACGTGACTCTTACGTCATACTCACAGTGATACCAATTCAGCGTCACTCATGTCTCTCGTTATTCTGGTGTTATTAATATTTTGTCGAGTTGCTTATTATTGGTACTCATATATGTTTCCTTATAAGGCGTTTTCTGCGGGGGAGCAAGAGAAAGTCCACTTGCAGGCGGTCACTTTTCTCTTGCTGTAATTTACCCCCGCAGATAACGCTCACCGTCGCTTGCTCCATGAGAAGGCGGCGCGGCGGCTGAGATGTAAGCAAAACCAAAATCAAATGACTATTTTGACCTCCTAGATATTTTCACACTGGGACGTAACCCACATCTACCATATACCATACATATAGGCTACGTATACAATATCATACATCTACCGTACAGTGATACCAATTGTCAGCGTCCCTCATATATCTCTCATTATCTACTCTGAGGTTTTGTCGATTTGCTTATAATATGTTTCTTTCCATAAATACATCGCCACACAGGTATAAGAACATAAGAAAATAAGAAAATAAGGAAGCTACAAGAGACCGTGAGACCTACACGTTATAGTTCCTGTTACTTAACACTACCTACATTCACCTCTCATCCCTATTCATGAAATTATCTAGCCTCCTTTTAAAGCTCCCTATTGACTCCGCACTGACCACCTGATGACTGAGTCCATTCCGATCATTTACTACCCTATTTGTGAACCAGTTTTTCCCTTCCTCATTATTCTGATGTTATTTATCGAGTTGCTGATAACTGATACACATATATATTTCCTCGCATAAATACATCACCACACAAGTAATCAGAGGTATGTAAACAAATATTCCTTCACTCGGCTACCGTATGACGTATCACCACCTTGCTTCATAGACTTAAAAAGCCTTCACATGCGTAAGTGAAAGTACACACAAAATACCACACTCATATTATCACATAAACCCTTTCACGCCCAGATCTTTCCTTTCCTATATAAAATCGTCTGTTGCTAGCCATAAAATTACGAAAAGTGACTAAATATACCAAATTAACTAGGTAGTGGACAAGGATACTAAACAGGTCACATCTATAAAATATTGCTTATATTCACAAAAAAATCGTCTAATGGTACGCAAATTACAATGGGAGTTACGTTCTGGGCCTCAAGGGGTTAAATATCCTAGCTTCTATCCTGGATCATATCAAGACTGTAAAAAATATGCCTCATCTAGCTGCATATTCTCCGTTTTCTTTCAAGAGATGGTGGACGAAAGAAAGTGGGAAGATATTGTTTTATTTTGTTTTACTATTAACATGAAAGGAAAGGGGGTGAAGGGAATGAGGAAGGGGTGAGGGGAATTTGAGGAGGGACGAAGGGAGGGGTGAAGGGGAGAGGTGTAAAATAATGAAGGGAAAGATAGAGTGAGCGAATAGAGAGCGTGTGTGTGGTTTATGGTGGCAGGTGAGATGAGATTTGGAAGGTAAATGAAAATGAATGGCAGAGAGAGAGAGAGAGAGAGAGAGAGAGAGAGAGAGATCAGAGACAAGAACTAGTCTATTTTTTTTAACAAGGCGAAGATTCCGTTCTATTTTAAGGTCTCATGCTTAAAATGATGCCGATATTTACCTGATAATAGGGTTAACTATGATAAAATACAGCTGAAATTTAGATAAACCGTACTACTATTCCCTTCTCCTAGCACCAAATTATCAGTCAGTAACCAGCAAGGGGTCAGGATTTTTCCCCTCGTTAAATAAACAGAGTATAGCATAGAGGAGTTTAGTAAGGAAGGTAAAAGAGAAAAGGAAGACGAGACACAATAAAGAGAAGGTTAAGGAAGCAGAGGGGAATTGTAAGGCGAGATAAAAATAATAATACAAAATATGAAGGAATGCTCGTTACTCGTTATCCTTGGGTGTGCACGAGCGAAGGGTAATGAGCGGAATGATGAAGATAGAACACACGAGGAAATAACGACAAGGAAGAAGGGAGGAAGAAGGGAAGAAAGGAAAAGAAGAGGGAGCGATGAAGCGTATGTGTAAGGAATGCTGCAAGGGAAGAGGAGGAAAAAATTATGGTAGTTGAGAGAGTGAATTTGAGAGGTAGAGATCATTATTAGTATTACCATTAGCATTATTATTACAGATATTCTTATTATAACCACTATTATTATTACCTTTATTATTTTTATCAGTGTTATTATTGTAATGCAGATGGTAAGGATGAAAATGATGAAGATGGTAAAATTAATATAACAATAAGTACAACAATAAGTACGACAATAAGTACGACAATAAGTAAGTAATAAGTACGACAATAAGTAAGTAGTAAGTACGACAATAAGTAAGTAATATGTACGACAATAAGTAAGTAATATGTACGACAATAAGTAAGTAGTAAGTACGACAATAAGTAAATAATAAGTACGACAATAAGTAAGTAGTAAGTACGACAATAAGTAAGTAATATGTACGACAATAAGTAAGTAGTAAGTACGACAATAAGTCAATAATATGTACGACAATAAGTAAGTAGTAAGTACGACAATAAGTAAGTAATAAGTACGACAATAAATACAACAATAAGGACGACAATAAGTAAGTAATAAGTACGACAATAAGTAAGTAGTAAGTACGACAATAAGTAAGTAGTAAGTACGACAATAAGTAAGTAATAAGTACGACAATAAGTAAGTAATAAGTACGACAATAAGTAAGTAATAAGTACGACAATAAGTAAGTAATAAGTACGACAATAAGTAAGTAATAAGTAAGTAATAAGTAGCTAACACACATTTTACAGCTGCAGAAACGCTAACATCACGAAAGAAATTATTGAAATACATATAAAAACCAGGCTTTCACTTATATTTACAAATCTGAACTCCTTGAGGCCCAGAACGTGATTTCCATTGTTATTTGGGTACCATTAGACGATTTTAATGAACATAAGCAATATTTTATAGATGTGACCTGTTTAGTATTCCTGTCCACTAGCAAATTTGGTACATTAAGTTACTTTTCGTAATTTAATGGCTAACAAAAGACGATTCTATATAGCAAAGGAAAGATCTGGGCGTGAAGGGGTTTCGTGTCTCCGTCCCTTAATCCTTATATCGTTATTGGTAATCCTTATTTACAGCTTACATCTTATTGACATTCTGACTTACTTTCTTATTTTATTATAATTGTATTCTTATCTTATTCTTATTTATTCTTATTTTACATTCTTATTTATTCCTTATTCATATATTTATTTATTTACATTCTTATTTACATTCTTATTTACATCGTATTTACATCTTATCTTCACCCACTGTCTCCCTCCCTCCCTGCGGCGGCCTGAAGGGTGATCGTGGCTTCAGTGAGACTCCGTAATCAAGACGCTTCATTAACCCCTCCTCAAGTTGTGTCCTCAAGGGCCCCTCCAGAGCCTTTACCAGCCCCCCCCCCCCCCCTTTCCCTTAAGGTGCTCCCATGGACACTTGTAGGACCAGACTCGCCCCAGGCACTTCAACACACACACACACACACGCACACACACACAGAATAACCTGTCATTCTATGGTAGCCGCTTCGAATCCTCACTGCTCCCGGGGATTTTTCACTGACAAATTAGGGCGGTTACTGTTCCCCTTGAGCAAGGGGATGGTGTGTGAGGTCCCAGCATTATCCAAAGATCGGTAATAATGAGCTCCAAACTCTCAACGGGACGGTGAAACTGGTGAAACTGGCGATCGAGAGTCCGGCTCGCGTGGACAAGACCATGGGTGAATAACACACACCACAGTCCTGATGATGTCACACTAATTTAGATTCTCGTAGGATTGTCATAATTCCCTCAAGTCTCTCTCTCTCTCTCTCTCTCTCTCTCTCTCTCTCTCTCTCTCTCTCTCTCTCTCTCTCTCTCTCTCTCTCTCTCTCTCTCTCTCTCTCTCTCTCTCTCTCTCTCTCTCTCTCTCTCTCTAGAGTATGAATGGTTGTCAGGGAAGTAGTAGGAGACTGGAAGCATTTTCTAGACATCGTATAAGAAGACCAAATAGGCAACGTTGGAACATAAGGGTATTTACCGCCTCGGAGCTCCAGGTATTGTTAAAAGAAAGGTGATAAGGTGCCGTAACCCTGAAGCAAAGTTGCCTCTCCTCTACGTCCTTTCCTTTCTCCTCGCCTCTCTGGAAGGTAGAAGAACGCCGAAAGAACGAAGAACGATCTCTCTGGAACGCCTCTCTCGCCTCTCTAGAACGAAAAAGAGCGCCGAAAGAACGAAGAACGATCTCTCTGGAACGGCTCTCTCGCCTCTCTGGAACGAAAAAGAGCGCCGAAAGAACGAAGAACGATCTCTCTGGAACGGCTCTCTCGCCTCTCTGGAACGAAAAAGAGCGCCGAAAGAACGAAGAACGATCTCTCTGGAACGGATCTCTCGCCTCTCTGGAACGAAGAACGCCGAAAGAACGAAGAACGATCTCCCTGGAACGGCTCTCTCGCCTCTCTGGAACGAAAAAGAACGCCGAAGGAACGAAAAACGATCTCTCTGGAACGGCTCTCTCGCCTCTCTGGAACGAAGAAGAACGCCGAAGGAACTAAGAACGATCTCTCTGGAACGCCTCTCTCGCCTCTCTGGAACGAAGAAGAACGCCGAAGGAACTAAGAACGATCTCTCTGGAACGCCCCTCTCTCGCCCCTCTCTCGCCTCTCTGGAACGAAGCAAATGGAGAAGGAAATTACCAGACGTAGAGGAGAACAGTGATGAAAGGAAGGAATTAAGCTTTAGAGAAGGATAAAAACGGGACATGTGAAAGGTATATATACAGAGAAGGGAATTGAAGAGATATGATGAGAGTTTCTGGAAAAGAGAGAGAGAGAGAGAGAGAGAGAGAGAGAGAGAGAGAGAGAGAGAGAGAGAGAGAGAGAGAGAGAGAGAGAGAGAGAGAGAGAGAGAGAGAAAGACCTGTATTAAAGCGAGAGAAACTGCATTAAAGCAAGACTAAGGGAAATTAACAGTATTATATGATGAGATTTTTTGGAAGAGAGAGAGAGAGAGGGAGAGGGAGACTGTATTAAAAAAAAACTAAGTGTCACTGTCTGTCTCAACATTTATCCTGTATAACTAAATATATATAACAATGTATAACTCTGTGTATAACTAACTGTGTCTAACTCTGTGTATAACTAACTGTGTCTAACTCTGTGTATAACTAACTGTGTCTAACTCTGTGTATAACTAACTGTGTCTAACTCTGTGTCTAACTAACTGTGTCTAACTCTGTGTATAACTAACTGTGTCTAACTCTGTGTATAACTAACTGTGTCTAACTCTGTGTATAACTAACTGTGTCTAACTCTGTGTATAACTAACTGTGTCTAACTCTGTGTATAACTAACTGTGTCTAACTCTGTGTATAACTAACTGTGTCTAACTCTGTGTATAACTAACTGTGTCTAACTCTGTGTATAACTAACTGTGTCTAACTCTGTGTATAACAAACTGTGTATAACTCTGTGTATAACTAAATGTGTATAACTCTGTGTCTAACTAACTGTGTCTAACTCTGTGTATAACTAACTGTGTCTAACTCTGTGTATAACTATGTATAACTCTGTGTATAACTAACTGTGTCTAACTCTGTGTATAACTAACTGTGTCTAAATCTGTGTATAACTAACTGTGCCTAACTCTGTGTATAACTAACTGTGTATAACTCTGTGTATAACTAACTGTGTCTAACTCTGTGTATAACTAACTGTGTCTAACTCTGTGTATAACTATGTATAACTCTGTGGTTGCTACCGAGATAATAGGAGCAAAGGACGAGGACCACTGTGCCAGAAACAGAAGAAAAAGCCTGAAAAACCCTGTAGTAGCAGTGTATAAACCAACGAAGAAGCTTTGTTTAGAGAGCGTGAGATGCGAAGACGTATCCCTCTGAATCAGATTACTTTTCTTCGCTCCCTCCATTACCAGGGGTCGCCAGCCGCACGGGGAGGCAGCCAGGAAGCCCCTCAGTCCCTCACAAACCTACGAGGGTTAAGGATAAAGAAAGGGAGAGAAGGGAGAGGAGAGAGTGTAATAATAGCCAATATTTTCGCCATACATCGCCAAGCAAGGTCGTGAACTTCTTCCTGGCACCATCCCGTCTTCCGTTTTCTATGTGGTGGGAGGAGCAAGGAGTGGTAGGGGTGACTAAGGGAGGGTTGAGAGAGGTACGTACTTCACCGCTAGAATTGTGTGGAAGAGAGGCAAAAAGGAGGTTAGGTTAGGGGGTAAAAGTACTTAATAGGGAGTAGGAAGGCTAGAAAGGAATAAAATAGGAAGTAGTTGTGAGTAGGATTTTGCAAGATAAAGAATATAAAGGGTGGTTTTGAGGTACTTCACCGCTAGAATTGCGTGGAAGAGAGCAGTGCATTTTTTAACATGCTAACTGGGCGACCAAAATGTCTCCCAGTGATGGAAAACTGTCGCCCAGTAAGGACATTTTTCAGCTACTGGGCGATAAGATATTTATTCATAAAATACTTCTGGGATACAATGGCTCATCATGTCTGTGTGTGGAAGATCCAGAAGTGCTTCTTATTACTGCATATGATCATATGCAGTAATAAGAAGCACTTCTGGATCTCACACACAAGACATGATGAGCCATTGCATCCAGAAAGGATTTTATGAATAAATATCTTGTCGCCCAGTAGCTTAAAAATGTTCTTACTGGGCGACAGTTTTATATATTTCTTCTTTTAATGTCTATATAATCTTGTGCCGCCATATATACCCCGTCGATTGTTTGCGTAGTGAAAATTTGTTGGTGCCACTGGAAGATTCATAAACACAGCCTGGAAAAGGAGGGGAGGGTTCACACAACATACGAAATGGGGAAGATAATACCAAAAACTGTAGTTTAACAGGTATGCCTACTACCACCCTTCTGGATATCCAAGGAATGTCGCCCAGTAAGATTTGCTTAAAAAATGCTCTGGAAGAGAGGCAAAAATAGGGTGAGGTTAGGCGGTAAAAGATACTTAAATAGGGAGTAGGAAGGTTAGAGAGGAATAACATAGGAAGGAGTTGTGAGTAGGATTTTGTTAAGATAAAGATATATAAAGGAGAATGGGAATACAAGAAAGGTGGAGTGGACGAAAGCAGCGAGAAGGAAAGGAGAGAAGAGAAAGATAGAAGATATATTTTATAGTGGTATCAAATTTTAAGACTCCTCCATGAAAATTATCCACGTAAAAATATACTAGATAAATATAAATATCTAAATATAGGCTACTAGTATACTTATAGAGCAAATAGAAGAAGGTGAAAAGGGTCCGTGGCACAAAAAAGGGTCCGTGGCACAAGAAAGGGTCCGTGGCACAAGAAAGGGTCCGTGGCACAAAAAAGGGTCCGTGGCACAAGAAAGGGTCCGTGGCACAAGAAAGGGTCCGTGGCACAAGAAAGGGTCCGTGGCACAAAAAAGGGTCCGTGGCACAAAAAAGGGTTCGTGGCACAAAAAAGGGTCCGTGGCACAAAAAAAGGGTCCGTGGCACAAAAAAGGGTCCGTGGCACAAAAAAGGGTCCGTGGCACAAAAAAGGGTCCGTGGCACAAAAAAGGGTCCGTGGCACAAAAAAGGGTCCGTGGCACAAAAAAGGGTCCGTGGCACAAAAAAGGGTCCGTGGCACAAAAAAGGGTCCGTGGCACAAAAAAGGGTCCGTGGCACAAAAAAGGGTCCGTGGCACAAAAAAGGGTCCGTGGCACAAAAAGGGTCCGTGGCACAAAAAAGGTCGTGACACAAAAGTATGGCACAAAAAAGGGTCCGTGGCACAAAAAAAGGTCCGTGGCACAAAAAAGGGTCCGTGGCACAAAAAAGGTTGAGAATCACTGAATTAGAGTCTAAACCTTTTCTCATTATCCTTTTACTTCCAATTCACCCACGTCCAGTTCTGTCCCTTACTCCTCCTCCTCCTCCTCCTCCTCCTCTTCCTCCTTCTTCCCCTCCTCCTCCTCCTCCTCCTCCTTCTCTTCCTCCTCCTCCTTCTCTTCCTCCTCCTCCTCTCTCCTCTCCTTCCTCCTCCTCCTCCTCTTCCTCCTCTCCTCTCCTCCTCCTCTTCCTTCCTTCCTCCCTCCTCCTCTTCTCCTCCTCCTCCTCCTCCTCCTTCCTCCTCCTCCTCCTCTTCCTCCTTCCTCCTCCTCCTCTCCCCTCCTCCTCCTCCTCCTCCTTCTTTCCTTCCTCTCTCCTCCTCCTCTTCCTCTTCCTCCTTCTCTTCCTCCTCCTTCCTCCTCTCCTCCTCTGCCTTCCCCTCCTCTTCCTTCCCCTCCTCCTCCTCTTCCTTCCCCTCCTCCTCCTCTTCCCCCTCCTCCTTCTCTTCCATCCCCCCCCCTCCTCCTCCTCCTCTTGGAATCGCTGGACCCCTTCGGTGACAAATCGCCTATCGGGGTGAGCCACTCCCGACCCAGGGACCCAGGGTTCTCATCGTTCTCCTAAATCTTACAGCAGAAGCATCAGCAGTTGTCCCTCCCTCCCTTCGTCTACCTCCTTCCTCTCCCCGGCAGTACCTCTCTCCCCTCCCTCCTGCAGTATCTCCCTCCCTCCTAGCAGTGCCTCCCTCCCTTCGTCTACCTCCTTCCTCTCCCCGGCAGTACCTCCCTCCCTCCCTGGCAGTATCTCCCTCCCTCCTAGCAGTGCCTCCCTCCCTCCTAGCAGTACCTCCCTCCCTCCTAGCAGTACCTCCCTCCCTCCTAGCAGTACCTCCCTCCCTCCTAGCAGTACCTCCCTCCCTCCTAGCAGTATCTCCCTCCCTCCTAGCAGTACCTCCCTCCCTCCTAGCAGTATCTCCCTCCTCCCCGGCAGTAACTCCCTCCCTCCTAGCAGTATCTCCCTCCCTCCTAGCAGTGGCCTCCCTCCCTCCTAGCAGTACCTCCCTCCCTCCTAGCAGTACCTCCCTCCCTCCTAGCAGTACCTCCCTCCCTCCTAGCAGTACCTCCCTCCCTCCTAGCAGACATCCCTCCCTCCTAGCAGTACTCCCTCCCTCCTAGCAGTATCTCCCTCCCTCCCGGAGTAACTCCCTCCCTCTAGCAGTATCTCCCTCCCTCCTAGCAGTGCCTCCTCCCTCCTAGCAGTACCTCCTCCCTCCTAGCAGTACCTTCCTCCTCCTAGCAGTACCTCCTCCCCTTCCTAGGCAGTACATCCTCCCTCCTTAGCAGTACCTCCCTCCCTCCTAGCAGTACCTCCCTCCCTCCTAGCAGTACCTCCCTCCCTCCTAGCAGTACCTCCCTCCCTCCTAACAGTACCTCCCTCCCTCCTAGCGTACCTCCCTCCCTCCTAGCAGTATCTCCCTCCCTCCTAGCAGTACCTCCCTCCCTCCTAGCAGTACCTCCCTCCCCTCCCCGGCAGTACCTCCCTCCCTTCCCTGGCAGTACCTCCCTCCCTCCTAGCAGTACCTCCCTCCCTCCTAGCAGTACCTCCCTCCCTCCTAGCAGTACCTCCCTCCCTCCTAGCAGTACCTCCCTCCCCTCCCTGGCCTGCGGGGCGGCGAGGGGGGCGAGGACAAGGCTTGGCCGAGGGAAGGTTGGCGAGTGTACAAGGCGACCACTGGATGTTTGAAGAGTTTAAAAGAGAAATGATTTGGTGCAGGAAGGTTAGGAAACGTAAAACGACTGGATGCGAGTAATCGATATCCCTGGATGAAGAGTAAAAGATATCCCTGGATGAAGAGTAAAAGATATCCTTGGATGAAGAGTAAAAGATATCCCTGGATGAAGAGTAAAAGATATCCCTGGATGAAGAGTAAAAGATATCCCTGGATGAAGAGTAAAAGATATCCCTGGATGAAGAGTAAAAGATATCCCTGGATGAAGAGTAAAAGATATCCCTGGATGAAGAGTAAAAGATATCCCTGGATGAAGAGTAAAAGATATCCCTGGATGAAGAGTAAAAGATATCCCTGGATGAAGAGTAATAGATATCCCTGGATGAAGAGTAATAGATATCCCTGGATGAAGAGTAAAAGATATCCCTGGATGAAGAGTAAAGATATCCGGGATGAAGAGTAATAGATATCCCTGGATGAAGAGTAATAGATATCCCTGGATGAAGAGTAAAAGATATCCCTGGATGCGAGTAAAAGATATCCCTGGATGAAGAGCTTTGAAAGTTCTATACAAGGCGCAAAATAGTTATCATGTACAATTAATTATTCAGTGTAGGCCTAACACTTGAAATCAATTTGGCCCACATCCCGCTCGTAGCAAAGCCTGCCTGTAATATGGAGGACCTTGCCCCTGTCCAGTACGCGTATCAGGCACGTACAACAATACAACAAAGGAGGGCAGGTCAAGGCTGTGGGGACGGCGAGGAGAAATGGAAATTAACCTCTTCGCCCCCAGATCTTTCCTTTGCTATATAAAATCGTCTAGCCATAAAATTACGAAAGCTAACTTTATATATCAAATTAGCTAGTGAACAAAAATATGAAACAGGTCATATCTATAAAATATTGCTTGTGTTCATTAAAAGTGTCTAATGGTAGTCAAATCACAATGGAAATTACGTTCTCGACCTCAAGGGGTTAAGTCACAGGAAGACACCCTCGCGACGAACACGATGTTTACAAGTTTACAAGTTTATTAAAGAAAAGGGCGAGGGGTGATTACAGGGAAGGGGAAGGGGGGGAGAGATTACAAAGAAGGGGGGGGAGATTACAAAGAAGGGGGGGAGATTACAAAGAAGGGGGGGAGATTACAAAGAAGGGGGGGGGAGATTACAAAGAAGGGGGGGAGATTACAAAGAAGGGGGGGGAGATTACAAAGAAGGGGGGGGGGATTACAAAGAAGGGGGGAGATTACAAAGAAGGGGGGGAGATTACAAAGAAGGGGGGGAGATTACAAAGAAGGGGGGGAGATTACAAAGAAGGGGGGGGGAGATTACAAGAAAGGGGGTGTACAAGAATAAAAGAACACAGAAACACAGAAATACAGAACAAGGTTGAAAAGCTGCCGGGCGATCCAGCCTGCTATTATAAGTACTGCAAAAAAATAGTCATACATAAGAAAAAACATATCGAATGAGCGTATTACAAGTGGTATTCAACAATAACAATGAAGGAAATAGATAGTGAGAAATCAGGAAAGACAAGCATATATCAAACAGACAGAAATAATAAAGCAACGATGGAGTTACGCTGAGGACGCTGATGGCCACGTCCTTTGCGCTGCAGGAGGCCAGCAGGAGGCTCTACAAGGTGTTCGCATCCTTCTCGGGCACGTAGACCACAATCGGCCCGGCTCCTGGCGAGGGTAACAGGCTAGGCGTCAATGGGGAGCCAGCCTCACGTCTTATCATGTCATAGAAGGCCACGGTAGAGCGCTCGTCACCGTCACCCAAGGGCAGCACCACCACGTACAGGTGATCCTTATTGCCCACCTTCGCACACGTCAGATCACCCACGTACACCTGTGTCTTCCCTTCCTTGGTTGGCGTCCCTCGTAGGTGTATCGCGACGGTCGAGGC
>JACEEZ010016364.1:122500-127500 GCA_016584305.1 Chionoecetes opilio
TCTCTCTCCTCTCTCTCTCCCTCTGTCCTTCTCTCTCTCTCTCTCTCTCCTCTTCCTCTCTCTCCTCTCTCTCTCGCTCTTCTCTCATCTCTCCTCTCTCTTCTCTCTTCTCTCTCTCAATTTCATCGTTACTTTTTTCTTTCTTTTATCTTTCCTCTCTTCCCCTTTATCCTCTCTCCTCCTCCTCCTCCTCCTCCTCCTCCTCTCTCTCTCTCCTCCTCTTCTTCTCCTCTCTCTTCTCTTTCCTCCTCTCCTCTTCCTTTTCCCTTTCCTTTCTCTTCCTCCTTCTTCCTCCTCCTCTTCTTTCCTCCTCCTCCTCTCCTCCTTCCTTCCATCCTCTCTTCCTCTTCTCTTGTTCTCCTCTCTCTCTCTCTCCTCTCTCTCCTCTCCTCCTCTCTCTTCTCTCTCTTCTCCTCTCTCTTCTCTCTTCCTTCTCCCTTCCTGCCTCATCTCTCCTCTGCCTCTCTCTCCTCTTCTTCCTTCTCCTCCTCTCTTACCTTCTCTTCTCCGCTCCTCTCTCTCTCTCATTCTCTCTCCTCTTCTCTCTCTCTCCTCTCTCTCTCTCTCTCTCTCTCTCTCTCTCTCTCTCTCTCTCTCTCTCTCTCTCTCTCTCTCTCTCTCTCTCTCTCTCTCTCTCAGAAAACGATGTACAGTTATGAGGTAGAAGTGGAGAAGAAAAGGCAATATCTCTTCTGATGGGTCAATATTCGATGTGTTCCCCTCTCCCTCCCCTCTCCCTCCCCTCTCCCTCCCCTCCCTTCTCTCTCTCCCCCTTCTCTCCCTCCCTTCTCTTCCTCCCTCTCTCTCTCTCCTCCCTCCCTTCTCTCATCTTCTGGGGTGTTAACTGAAGTATTTTTTTGAGTTTTCATTCAGTATTTCTCTCTCTTTAAAAGTTACACGTGTTTCGGTACATGATTGAATTATCTTTTGCAATTTTTTTTTCGATTTTTTTTTTTTTTTTTTTTAGCAGTCGAAGTTCATTTTCTTTTTTTTTCTTCCTTTTTCTCAAATTAATTTTTTCTAGCATTCGAAGTAAGTGTTCCTTACGTGTATTTCCTATGTATCTCAAGGATGTACGCGTATATTTTGTATATATATATATGTATATATCAACGTATCTTTTGTCAGGCTTCATAAGTTTTGGTTTAGCTTTTAACATCATGAGTCAATTATATATATGGCTCCTTTTTAAATCTACTACAAGAAGACCAGCATTGTAAGCCACTCCACCTGGATCTCATTAGCTTCGTTACCAATTAGTCGCAACATGTATGGACGAACAATAGCAACAAATCGAGGGAAAGCCAAAGAGTTAACGAAAATTTACAGTGTACATAAATTTCTACGGTGCATATCACACGTCACACCGATAAAGGATGGCGGTGAGGAGATGAGGGGGGGGTAGGGGGGGGGGGCAAGGGTGAGGAATGAGAGGGTAGGGGAGTGAGGGAGGGAGTAAGGGATGAAGGGAGTAACAAGAACAGGAGTGAGGAATTAAGGGTGAGGAGAGAGTGAAAGGGAGTGAAAGGGAGTAAGGAAAGCAGGAGTGATAGACGAAGGGCAAAGGGCGAGGGGCGAGGGGCGAAGGGCGAAGGGCGAAGGGTGAAGGCGAAGGCGAAAGGCGAAGGGTGAAGGCGAAGGCGAAGGCGAAGGCGAAGGGCGAAGGGGTAAGGCGAAGGGCGAAGGGCGAAGGCGAAGGCGAAGGGGAAGGGCGAAGGCGAAGACGAAGGCAGGGAGGTGAAGGGCGAATGCAAAAGGCGAAGGTGAAGACGAAGGGCGAAGGTTAAGACGAAGGTGAAGGCGAAGGTGAAGGGCGAAGGGCAAGGGCGAAGGGCGAAGGCGAAGGGCGAAGGCGTTGGCGAAGGGTGAAGGCGAAGGGCGAAGGCGAAGGCGAAGTGCGAAGGCGTTGGCGAAGGGGAAAGGTGAGAGTGAAGGCGAAGAGAATATACTAGGACAGGTGTACTCAGACTGGCCCTTCGTCAGTGTAGGTGAAGAATGACGAAGGATTGCTAGGAGTGAGGCGCAATGATGGTGGGGGGGGGAGTTGAAGACATGGATCTGCAGGATGGTGATGGTGCCAAATGATGTAAATGATGATGGTGTAAAACAAGTGTAAAATAATGTAAACTGGGGAATGAAAAATAAAATGTCAAATCTTTATGATGTAAAAAAAAATTGTGATGGTGCAGGAGGGTGAAGGAGGAGGGTAAGGAAGGGTGAAAGAGTCCTTCGTAAGGCGGTTGAAGGATCTCAATGAAGGATAACAAGGAGTGAAAGACGTGATTTGCGAATTTTGTTAGAGGAATTGGAAATACACCAAAGGACTCGTAACACCAAAGAGCTCGTAACTCGTAACACCAAAGAACTCGTAACATAATAAGACTCGTAACACCAACAACTTGTAACTCGTAACGCCAAAGAACTTGTAACTCGTAACGCCAAAGAACTTGTAACTCGTAACACCAAAGAACTTGTAACTCGTAACACCACAAGAACTCGTAACCCAAGACTATCGTACCAAAGAACTGTAAATCGTAACACCAAAGATCTCGTAACTCGTAACACCAAAGAACTCGTAACTCGTAACACCAAAGAACTCGTAACACCAAAGATCTCGTAACTCGTAACACCAAAGAACTTGTAACTCGTAACGCCAAAGAACTTGTAACTCGTAACACCAAAGAACTTGTAACTCGTAACGCCAAAGAACGTGTAACTCGTAACACCAAAGAACTTGTAACTCGTAACGCCAAAGAACTTGTAACTCGTAACACCAAAGAACTCGTAACTCGTAACACCAAAGAACTTGTAACTCGTAACACCAAAGAACTTGTAACTCGTAACGCCAAAGAACTTGTAACTCGTAACACCAAAGAACTTGTAACTCGTAACACCAAAAACTTGTAACTCGTAACACCAAAGGACTCGTAACATAATAGGACTCGTAACACCAAAGAACTCGTAACCACCGTCACCACACAATCCTTTCCTTCCCTCCTTGACCATACCAAACTTTGCCTCTTGAATCTGTCCCTTCCCCCTTTCCCCCCCTCCCTAACCTTCCCTCCCCCTTCTAACCCTCTCTTCCCCCCTCCCTAACCTTCCCCACCCCCTTCTAACCCTCCCTTCCCCCCCTAACCCTCTAACCCTCCCCTCCTCCCTAGAACCACTGGTCAAAGTTGAGAAAAGAGACCAGAAGAGGAGAAAAAAGGTCCAAATCTTGATCCCCATGAGAGCTTCAAAACTTAGGAGACGAGAAGAGTTGGTAAAAATATCTCGGCTGTGAAGTTATGATGTCTTTAGTTTGACTTTATTATACTATACTTTTATTTACTTACTTTATACTATTTTTACTACTAGTTACTTTTACTACTTATACTTTTACTATAGTTATTACTTTGGTAAATATGTTTCGCTTCTGGTCGTCTTTTTCTTTATGTAAATATTGATAGTGTTTTATGTGTTCATTTCTCTGTTAACAAATTTTCTTTTATTTTGTTCATGATTCAATACGTGCGAATCAAACCTTTAAATCAATAAATGAAAAAGGAAAAAAAATAGCAATGATTTCCCTTAATTAAAAAGAAAAGCTTATTATATACTGAGAATTTTTTTTATTTATGTTGGAGCCTATAATTATCTGTAGGCTATTACTATTTTTTTCTTTTATTTTATTGATTAGAAGTATAGTGTTCAAATAAGGCCAAGCAGATATTTGGTACTGTTTTAACTATCATAATACGAAAATGTACTTAGTGTTACGCAAAGATAATGTACAAATAAATGAAATCATACATATTTTTTCCACCATTAAATAAAAAAAAACTTCTTCATTTTAAACTCAACACACTTACGCACTTTGTCTTGTCATGATGAAGATAATGATAACAAATGATGATGATGATGAAATTCCTCCTCCTCCTCCTCTCCTTCTTCCTCATCTTCCTTCCTCCCCCTTTCTTCCTCTTCCTACTAGGTCACAATACAGGAAGACGTTGAGTAATGAACCCGAACCACCAACTGAGGCTTGGTTCTCGCTCCTTCTTTCTCTCCCTCCTTCGAATCTACACGTTAGGGTGGCGCAGTTGGTAGAGCTGCGGGCTCGCGTACAGAGTTCCTTCATTCGGTCAGCGGTTCGAGCCCACCAAGTTCGTCCTGGCGTGGTGGCGCTTTGTATAGTCAATAACCTTGTAGTTGGTACTTGCAAAGTGTCTAGATAGGATCAAAGTATCTTATTTTATCCTTCGAATCTCTCCTTCTCTCCCTCCCTCCTTCCCTCCCTCTCTCTTTCTCTCCTGCTTTTCCTCCCTCCTTCCCTTCATCCCTCCCTCCTTCCCTCCCTCTCTTCATCCCTCCCTCCTTCCCTCCTACGTTCCCTCCCTCCTTCTCTCCTTCCTTCCCTCCTTCTTCTCCCTCCCTCCTTCCCTCCCTCCTCCTCTCCTTCTCTCCCTCCTTCTTCCCTTCTTTCTCCTCCCTCCCCTCCTTCCCTCCTTTCCCTCCCTTCCTTCTTGTTCCCTCCTTCCCCCCCTCCCTCCCTCTCTTTTCCTCCCTCCTTCCCTCCCCTCCTTTCCTTCCCTCTCTCCTCCTTCCCTCCCTCCTCTCCTTCCCTCCCTCTCTCCTTCCCTCCCCTCCTCCCTCCCTCCTTCCCTTCCTTCTCAAGCAGCTTTTCTGTCTCCTTCACACCGTCATCTATTATTAATGTTGCTCGCTCCTGCACCCTCATTTATCACTTATCTGTCATTATTTATCAAGACGACACGCACACTTTTGCTTCGCCCAACACACACACACACACACACACGCCCACACACACACACACACACGCACACACACACACACACACACACACATAGAAGTCACGTCCTGTACATCGTATGGCAATCTGTATGCTAATTAAAACCCATCTTAGTTCCCCTGGGAAGGTTTATAACGCTTGACAAGGACCTAAATTACGCCTCCCTGCTGATGGGTAAAATGAAAGGTAAACAAACATAACTACA
>JACEEZ010016364.1:132500-170000 GCA_016584305.1 Chionoecetes opilio
TTCCCTTCTTCCTCTTCTTCCTCACCTTCTTCCCTTTCCTTCCTTCTTCCTTTTTCTTCTTTCCTTCCTTCTTCCTTCTTTTCTTCCCTTTTTCCATCTTCCTTCTTTTCTCCCCTTTTTCCTTCTTTCCTTCCCTTTTTCCTTCTTTCCTTCTTCCTCTGCATTGTTTTTCGTCTCATTAGCGTTCTTGTCCTTCCTAATAGCCACATCATGTCCGCGTCTTCATAGCTTTTCTCGTTTTCCCTCATTTGTTATTCTCTTCGGGTGTGATTTAATAGGTGTTTGTATTCTCATTTACGCGTTTTACCCCTTGTCCAACCCTTGCATATTTTGTCCTCCTCCTCCTCCTCCTCCTCCTTCTCTTCCTTCCCTTCTCTCCTCTCCTCCTCCTCCTCCTCCTCCTCCTCCTCCTCCTCCTCCTCCTCCTCCTCCTCCTCCCCTTCCTTCTTCTTCTCTTCCTCTTCTTCCTCCTCCTCCTCCTCCTCCTCCTCATTCCTCGGTCTCTTTCCATTACTCTTCTCCAACCCTTCATGTTTCGTCTCCTCCTCCTCCTCCTCCTCTTCCTCTTCCTTCTACTCTCCTCCTCCTCCTCCTCTTCCTCCTCCTCCTCCTCCTCCTCCTCCTCCTCCTCCTCCTCCTCCTCCTCCTCCTCCTCCTCCTCCTCCCTTCCTCCTCTTCCTTCCTTTCCTCCCCCTCCTCCTCCTCCGCCTCGTCTTCCTCCTCCTCCTTCTACTCCTCCCTCCTCCTCCTCCTCCTCCTCCTCCTCCTTCTCCTCCTCCTCCTTCTTCTTCTTCCTCCTCCTCCTCCTCCTCCTCCTTCTACTCCTCCTCCTCCTCCTTCTACTCCTCCTCCTCCTCCTCCTCCGCCTCCTCCTCCTCCTCCTCCTCCTCCTCCTTCCTCGGTCTCCTTCCTCTACTCCTTCAACATATGATTCAATAATTTATCTAATATTACGAATGAGAATTTGATCAAAGAGGTAGTAAAGAAGGGAGAAATACTGATAAACATAAGGGAAGACGTAGGATAACTAAGGAATACATGATAGTGACCAGTGTAATTTTAGCAGCATTTTAAAGTCAATAGGGAGTTTTTAGTCAATAGGGAGTTTTTAGTCAATAGGGAGTTTTTAGTCATTAGGGAGTTTTTTTAGTCAATAGGGAGTTTTTAGTCAATAGGGAGTTTTTAGTCAATGGGGAGTTTTTAGTTAATAGAGTTTTTAGTCAATAGGGAGTTTTTAAGTCAATAGTGAGTTTTTAGTCAATAGGGAGTTTTTGGTCAATAGGGAGTTTTTAGTCAATAGGGATTTTTTAAGTCAATAGGGAGTTTTTAGTCATTAGGGAGTTTTTAGTCATAAGGGAGTTTTTAGTCAGAAGGGAGTTTTTAGTCAATAGGGAGTTTTTAGTCAATAGGGAGTTTTTGTCAATAGGGCGTTTTTAGTCAATAGGGAGTTTTTAGTCAATATGGAGTTTTTAGTCAATATTTAGTTTTTAGTCAATAGGGAGTTTTTAGTTAATAGGGAGTTTTTAGTCAATAGGGAGTTTTTAGTCAATAGGGAGTTTTTCGTCAATAGGGAGTTTTTCGTCAATAGGGAGTTTTTAGTCATTAGGGAGTTTTTAGTCATAGAGAGTTTTTAGTTAATAGGGAATTTTTAGTCAATAGGGAGTTTTTAGTCAATAGGTTTTTTTTTTAGTTAAAATGAGTTTTTAGTCAATAGGGAGTTTTTAGTCAATAGGGAGTTTTTTTTAGTTAATAGGAAGTTTTTAGTCAATAGGGAGTTTTTTTTAGTCAATAGGGAGTATTTTTAGTCAATAGGGAGTTTTTAGACTAGTGAGTTTTTAGTCAATAGGGAGTTTTTAGTTAATGGAGAGTTTTAGTCAAAATTAAGTTTTTAGTCAATAGGGAGTTTTTAGTTTATAGGGAGTTTTTAGCCAATAGAGTTTTTAGTTAGAAGGGATTTTTAGTCAATAGTGAGTTTTTGGTCAATAGGGAGTTTATAGTCAATAGGGAGTTTTTAAGTCAATAGGGATTTTTAGTCAATAGGGAGTTTTTAGACAATAGGGAGTTTTTAGTCAATAGATTTTTTGGTTAATAGGGAGTTTTTAGTCAATAGGGAGTTTTTAAGTCAATAGGGAGTTTTTAGTTAATGAGGCGTTTTTAGTCAATAGTTGTTAGTCAATAGGGAGTTTTTAAGTCAATAGGGAGTTTTAAATAGTCAATAAGGAGTTTTTAAAGCAGGCTGGACAATTTCATGGATGGGGATGAAAGGTGGATGTAGGTAGTATTAAGTAACAGGAACTACCACGTGTAGGTCTGGCCTCTTGTAGCTTCCTTATTTTTTTATGTTCTTATGTTCTTATTTTTTAATGTTCTTATTTTCTTATGTTGTTCATATGTTTCCCGACTGTTTCTCGTAGGTGACTCTTAGCTCAAGATTTAGATCAAACTGAGCAAAGATCAAGATCAAAACGTAAATAAACAGCCGGCGAAGTGCTCAGTTCTGTTCAGTTTTGACGTGTTTGAGCCCATGGTGGAAGACAGTGTGTCAAGGCCTGTAGGCTGTCAAGAAGACATGACGCAGGAGTAGTAGGAGGACCTGCCAAGTGATACAAGGTGAAGAAGACAGCGTGGTCCAAGAAAGCTTCATAGTGTTGACAAGATGTTGAGTTTTTCCGCCACACTGCGGCGAGACACCTCGATGCTGTGGTACTGTCAGAGACGCTTCAGAAGAGTGAGTTATAAGTGAATCCTAGTAGGTATTGTCTATGTGTGTGGAAATGTCAGCAATAGTTACAGAGGACCAAGGCATCAGCGACATAGCGGCTGCTCAGGGCCACCACGCCCATCTTGCTTCAATCTTTAAATCACCGCCGCAATGTTGCTTCTCTTGCTATCTTCTACCGTTATTTTCATGCTCACTGCTCTTCTGAACTTGCTAACTGCATGCCTCCCTCCCTCCCGCGGCTTCGCTGCACAAGACTTTCTACTCATTCTCATCCCTATTCTGTCCATCTTCCTAATGCAAGAGTTAATCAGTATCTTTACCCTTTCATCCCTTTCACTGGTAATCTCTGGAACTCTTCCTGTTTCTATTTTTCCACTTTCCTATGACTTAAATCTTTTCAAGAGAAGAGTAACAAGACACCTCCCGAACTAAATTGGCCCACCCCTCTTTTTTTTATTTTATTCTCTTACTGTCTTCTTTATAGGGACTGACAACTAAGCGGGCTTTGTGTTACCTCTTTTTTTTGTGCCCTTGGCCAGTCCTTTATGATGTAAAACACACACACACACAAATATAGGTACAGAGAGAGAGAGCAATCCAACTAGGAGAGGGACAACTCTCACAATGAACCCGGGTAGGTGGGCCTCACTAGCCATGAGGCAATCTACTAACCCCCTGTGCCGAAAACTGGGGTTGCCTGTCAGGAAGAGCATCCGGGGCATAAAATTCATGCTGCAAATTCAAATCATGAATGCTGACAATAGAATTGGAAGCGTATCATTGACTGTCTAACCTCATAAGGCATTACATGTATGGGAAAATCTGACTTTAAACAGAAAGATATGATATATATGCGTGTGTGTGTATTGTAGTATACTTGATGACTTTACCTCATAAAGGGGATGATTGGCTTAATTGAATCAATAAACAAAGCTGGGGTGGTTTTCTAATCCATTAAAGCATAGAATGTTTGAAGACACCAGAGACAGAAACTACCAAGTGTAGGTCTCTCGGCCTCCTGCAGCTTTCTTATTTTCTGATGTTCAGGCCTTAGTATCCTGTCCCCATCTTACTCCTGCCCGTTCCAGTTCCTTCCCTCATTTGTCCTCCCTTTCCCGACCTCCCTGTCTTGCGGACATTCTTCCGGAATCCCCATCCTTTTCCCTGGAAAATTTTACCTCCTTCCTCCAACAAATCCACATCCTGCATTTGATCTAACCATCCTGCTGTAACATTCCGTTCTTTCCCCTTCCCTCACCGTTTCGCTATTTTTCTATAACCCTGACCCTTTATATGCTTTGCCATAGTGCCATATGACCTCTGATGTCTGGCACATTCACCTTTTTTTGGCATTAAATCAATCAATCAATCTTATGTTCAGGCCGCCAAGGTGACCAATGTGGACCGGGCCCTGGAGTACTTTGACACGGCCCTGCCCCCCGTGTACGGCAGCCGCTGGCCCTCCATCAGGCTGGCCCTCCTCTCCAAGCAGAAGTATGTTGCTGTTCTCAACAATTTTGCTGACCATGAGCCCATCATTGAAGAGCTCCATGTAAGTCAATACTTTTCTGTGGAATATTGATGTATAATTCTTTATTTCCAGCTTGTAACCCCTTCACGCCCAGATCTTTCCTTTGCTATATAAAATTGTCTGTTGTTAGCCATAAAATTACGAAAAGTGACTTAATATACCCAATTAACTAGTCGACAAAGATACTAAACAGGTCATATCTATTAAAATATTGCTTATATTCATTAAAAATCGTCTAGTAGTACCCAAATTACAATGGAAATTACGTTCTGGGTGTGAAGGGTTTAATTGTCACATTTTGTAATTAGGAATACTTTGAACTGTAATCTCACATTATGTACTAGTTTTGGTTGACACAAGAAGCAGAGGGATAAGTGGTGATCACCTGTGCTAAGGTATGCCATTGTGTTCAGTATAGTCAATGTTCATACTTTTATTGAAGTACGTAGTTACAATCATTGTTTGCAAGCATACAGTATGGTGAGCGATTTTACTTCTGTTATATTTCCTAAGTTTTTGTCTAAAAGATATTATGTGACTGTTTTACGCAGGATCTGGGTGCTATGGACATCAAGCATAAATACACCAGTATGGCGGAAAGTATGAAAACTGTAGAAGCAACAAAGATGAAATTGTCTGAAACGAAAGAGTGTGTTTCCCAAGACCAAGATGACCAGGAGGACGCCAAGCCTGTCCGGCCGTCCCTCATTAAGGTACACACTGTAGGGAGGATAATCTGGTCTCTGGAGTGTAGTGTAGGGGTAGCACGCTTGGTTCACAACTGAGAAATCCCAGGTTCGATCCCCGGGCGGAGCGGAGAAAGATGGGTGGTCTCCTTAAAAAACCCGAGTCTCTGTCCACCCAGCAGTGAATGGGTACCGGGTTTTAGCTGGGGGTTGTGTCCTGCCTCCCGGAGTGATGGCTTCCCCCAACACTAAGCACTAATGTTGTAAAATAATAATGTAGATATGGAGACGGGGCCATACGAGTGTAGCTCAGGCCCTGTAAAATAGAACTAGGTAAATATAAGGAAAGAAAACATTTCAATGATCGAGTCTGTTGATTAAAAATTGTAAATAAATGTTAAATATACTGGAGATATGATTAATATGAAATATATGTTCAGTTTAAAACTATGCTGAACTTGAGAAAGTATTCCTATTTCATATCAAAGCTATTTCATATAAATAATATTGTAAGAATTCTTCAATGATGCATTAGTAGCAATTTCGAAGAAGTGTTTCTTCATAATGAATTATCAAATGTTTATACCTGAATTTAGTTACATGTCTTCCTTTTAAGTGAGTTTTTTAGTCATTTGACAGGAACCATGATTCTTCCACCTTCCTGCTCCATACATACCCTAAATGGCGGCGTACAAGTCTACCCCAAGATTATCAGCTCAAGATTACGGGTTAGGCCTACACTTGCTGCCCAAAAAATATGGTAGGCTACTGGTAGGCCAAAGCTTGAGTGTGGATAGGCTACGGTACGGTATACGCCATTTACGGTATTTATTCAATGCTGCTTTTGTAAATCCATACACTGTAATGCAACAGCTTGATGACGATGAGTTGGCGGCCCGGGCGAACAGAGCGCCTCTCGACCGCTACCCCGAGGAATACCGGCACCGAGCGCTGGCACAAGGTCATGACCCCGGCAGTGGTGACCCGGACCTCACCAACAGGTAAGTGCAACAGGCAACTATAAGTGGATAAAGGGATTTAATAAAGGAGATGTAGGAAAAGTTCTTACGGCTATTAACCAGTGTAGAACCAGAAGTAACGGATTCAAACTGGAAAAGCGTAGATTTAAAAAAGAAATAGGGAAAAACTGGTTCACAAATAGGGTGGTAAATGATTGGAATGGACTCAGTAGACAGGTAGTTAGTGCGGAGTCATTAGAGAGCTTTAAAGGGAGGCTAGATAAATTCATGGATGGGGATGAAAGGTGGATGTAGGTAGTGTTAGGTAACAGGAACTACTACGTGTAGGTCTCGCAGCCTCTTGTAGCTTCCTTATTTTCTTATGTTATGTTCTTATGCGACAGAGTGGTGCTGCCCTCCGAGGTGGGGCCGGGGGGAACTAGCATCCTGTACGACCATGTCCCGGCCTCCAAACTGAAGGTGCGGCGCTGAAGCTTGTTGTCTTGTTTACATTTATTATTATTACATTATTATTATTATTACATATTATTATTATTATCATTACATTACTTTTATTATTTACTAGCCGCAAAGCCGCCCTCCGGGCGGACTTTTTGGCTAGCTCCTGCAGAGGGCTATTGGTGGGCCTTTGGCCCACCACCTGTGTTTGGTGGGCCGAAGGCCCACCAAACACAGACTCTCCAGATAGCCCCTTCTAACTTTCCTGAAATCATGGATGTAGAAATGTATGTATTAACGCCAACCCATTCACATCACCCCCAACCCATTCACTCACCCATTACCCATCACCCCCCACCCATTCACTCACCCATCACCCCCACCCATTCACTCACCCATTACCCATCACCCACACACCCATTCACTCACCCATTACCCATCACCCCCCATCTATTCCTCACCCCATCACCCCCCACCCATTCACTCACCCATCACCCACACCCCATTACCCATCACCCCACCCATTCACTCACCCATTACCCATCACCCTACATCAAGGCTCCTCAATTCTCGCAACCCACTTTTTTTCACAATTATCGCTAATAGGCTGCTAAAAAAAAAAAAAAAAAAGTGATCGGATCATATCATAAGTGGGCTTAAAACCTTCCCCTGGTCAACCTGGTTCAAACTGTGGTATATGATGGGATTCCGCCACGGGGGGCGGAACCTATACCATATACACAACACACACACACACACACACACAGACATACACACACACACACTTTCGCTTTTATTAATATAGATTGTTGTATTATTAGCTTGTTGTCTTGTACAGTGTGTTGGGTTGAGGTTTTCAGGGAGATAGTTTTTAGTGAATCGTCTTTTTCTTCTTTTAAGTACTTTCTTTTTTTCTATTTTTTTCTTCTTCTTGTTAGTGTATAGCAAAACAAAGCAGATTTGTTACCACTCATAGATCCGGTAACGAGTAAGTCTCACGGCCTCTTGTAGCCTCCTTATTTTCTTATGTTTTCTTATGTTCTTCTTATGTGCCAGGCTTGAAGATGTACTGAACCGTGACTTTCAGGGCCTTGAGCATTGGATTGAGGAGACGGACGTGTTTGTGGACACCGTGCAGGGAGACGAGGAGATCGGCCTCAAGAGGGAAGTACAGAAGGTGCCATTCAGTCTCCCATCAATGCTGAAGATCTTCTCATTCGGCAAAGGGGACATCACTACGTTTCCAAAGGTAGGTTATATTTTACAGTCAATAACACTATAGTCGCCACTGCACTAATGTCGCCAGGTGCCATATACAGTAAACCCTCTCATATTCGGACTATTGGGCCAAGGAGTGGTCCGAGTAATGCAAGGATCCGAATAATGGGGGGAGGTTATATATGGGGGGATATGTAAAAAAAAAAAAAAATAATAATAATTCTAGGTGAATTAGCTGGGAAATTTCGACCCCTTAAAAAAAAAAAAAAAAAAAAAAAAAAAAAAAAAAAAAAAAAAAAAAAAAAAAAAAAAATTAGGTTGAATATATAGCTGGGAAATTTCGACCCCTTAAAAAAAAAAAAAAAAAAAAAAAAAAGAGGAGGTCCGAATAAAGTCAAAGTCCGAATAATGAGTGTCCGAATACGAGAGGTTTTACTGTATTACGAATTTGACTATCACTAGAGACTTTTATGTGCCATGCCATTGAAGACGTCCATGATATAAACTACTGTGCATGCCTCTTCAATGGCACCAACAAGACATCACTGCGTTTTCAAAGGTGAAGAAAACACAATATTGAAACTTAAATCACTGTAATCAATCACTATAGGAATAAAACATATAATTGGAGATAAAGTAATGGTAGTTAGGGCAAAAAATACATGATTAGATAGATACAAAAAAGGTAATTGGCGAAAAAATGTTGTATTAGCCCCTTCATGCCCAGACCTTTCCTTGCTATATGAAATTGTCTGTTATTAGCCATAAAACTACGAAAAAGTAACTGAATATACCAAATTAGCTAATGGACAAGGATATTAACCCCTTGAGACCCAGAACGTAATATCCATTGTAATTTGGGCACCATTAGACAATTTTTAGTGAACATAAGCAGTATTTTATAGATGTGACCTGTTTAGTATCCTTGTCCACTAACTAATTTGGTATATACAGCTACTTTTCGTAATTTTATGGACTAACAACATACATTTTTTATAGCCAAGGAAAGATCTGGGCGTGAAGGGGTCAATGTCAGATTTTCCTATAATTATCTGTCTTGGGAGGTTAGACAGTTATACACTTCCCGTTCTATTGCCAGCGTTTCAAATTTGCGGCACGAATTCTATTGCCAGCATTTCAAATTTGCGGCATGAATTCTATTGCCAGCGTTTCAAATTTGTAGCTTGAATTCTATTGCCAGCGTTTCAAATTTGTAGCTTGAATTCTATTGCCAGCGTTTCAAATTTGCGGCATGAATTCTATTGCCAGCGTTTCAAATTTGTAGCTTGAATTCTATTGCCAGCGTTTCAAATTTGTAGCTTGAATTCTATTGCCAGCGTTTCAAATTTGCGGCATGAATTCTATTGCCAGCGTTTCAAATTTGCGGCATGAATTCTATTGCCAGCGTTTCAAATTTGCGGCATGAATTCTATTGCCAGCGTTTCAAATTTGCGGCATGAATTCTATTGCCAGCGTTTCAAATTTGCGGCATGAATTCTATTGCCAGCGTTTCAAATTTGCAGCATGAATTCTATTGCCAGCGTTTCAAATTTGTAGCTTGAATTCTATTGCCAGCGTTTCAAATTTGCGGCATGAATTCTATTGCCAGCGTTTCAAATTTGCAGCATGAATTCTATTGCCAAGGTTTCAAATTTGTGGCATGAATTCTATTGCCAGCGTTTCAAATTTGCGGCATGAATTCTATTGCCAAGGTTTCAAATTTGTGGCATGAGTTCTATTGCCAAGGTTTCAAATTTGCGGCATGAATTCTATTGCCAGCGTTTCAAATTTGCGGCATGAATTCTATTGCCAGCGTTTCAAATTTGCGGCATGAATTCTATTGCCAGCGTTTCAAATTTGCGGCATGAATTCTATTGCCAGCGTTTCAAATTTGTGGCATGAATTCTATTGCCAGCGTTTCAAATTTGTGGCATGAATTCTATTGCCAGCGTTTCAAATTTGCGGCATGAATTCTATTGCCAGCGTTTCAAATTTGTGGCATGAATTCTATTGCCAGCGTTTCAAATTTGTGGCATGAATTCTATTGCCAGCGTTTCAAATTTGCGGCATGAATTCTATTGCCAGCGTTTCAAATATGCGGCATGAATTCTATTGCCAGCGTTTCAAATTTGCGGCATGAATTCTATTGTTAGCGTTTCAAATTTGCGGCATGAATTCTATTGCCAGCGTTTCAAATTTGCGGCATGAGTCTTACGCCCCGGATGCTCTTCCTGACAGGCAACCCCAGTTTTCGGCTGAGGGCCAATCGTAGAATTACTGTGTAGTGCTAGAAAGTAATGGTGACAATGGAACCCTTCCTACTCCTCCTCCTCTTCCATCATCATTTCGATCTAATTTTTATTTTATTGTTGCTATTATTATCCTTATTGTTATTATTATTGTTGTTATTATTATTATTATTATTGTTATTATTATTATTATTATTATTATCATTATTATTATTTTGAGTATCATCAGACCTATTAACACCTTCACGCCCAGATCTTTCCTTTAATATCAAAAATCATATGTTGTCGAGCTATAAAATTACGAAAAGTCACTTAATATACCAAATTAGTTAGTCGACAAGGATACCAAACAGGTCATATCTATCAAATATTGCTTATATTCACAAAAAATCATCTAATGGCAGCTAAATTACAATGGCAATTACGTTCTGGGCGTCAAGGGGTCAAGGCAGTGGCAGGACAACTGTAATAGTATAATGAATACACATACATTGTATTTCCTACGTAGCGTTCCAAAAACTAACTTCCAAACCCTAACTTTCCTGGTGTAACTAACTGTTTCCCATCACTACTTTGGGTGCTCATAGGACTACTGTAAAAGTATAATGGATGCATGTAGGTCACTGGTAAGCTCTGGAACTCTCTCTCTTTCTATTTTCCTACCTTCCTACAACATAAATCTGTTCAAGAGAGGAGTAACAAAACACTTCCTGAACTAAATTAAATTGGCCCACACCCCTTTCTTTATTCTCATACTGTCTTCTTTATAGGGACTGGCCACTGAGCAGACTTTTTGTTACCTCTTCTTTTATTGTCCTTGGCCAGTCCTTTATAATGTAAAAATAACAGACAACTAAGTGGACTTTTATTACCTTCATTTTTGTTGCTCTTGACCAGTCCTTTGTAATAAAAAAAAAAAAAAAAAAAAAAAAAAAAAATATAAAAAATAATAATAAAATAATAATAATATATAAAATATAATAATAATAATAAAATAATAATAATAATAATAATAATAATAATATAATAATAATAATAATAATAATAATAATAATAATAATAATAATAATAATAATAATAATAATAATAATAATAATCCCCTAACTGTACAATCTCTTTGGGTGCTCGTAGCCCAAACTGGACCCCCACATGAAGGTTCTCACCCACTACATGATGGACGGGGCGTCACTCCTGCCAGTCCTCGCCCTGGACCTGCAGCCGGGGGAGAGGGTGCTGGATCTGTGTGCCGCTCCGGGGGGAAAAACACTCTTGGCACTTCAGACTATGCTGCCGGGTGAGTCCAGTGTTTCAGATACTTTTGTCGCAAGGTTACGGCTAGTAATCAGGGTTGAACAAGAAGTAACGGATTCAAACTGGAAAAGCGTAGATTTAAAAAGAAACAGGGAAAATTGGTTCACAAATAGGGTGGTAAATTATTGGAATGGACTCAGTCGTCAAGTAGTTAGTACGGAGTCAATAGGGAGCTTTAAGAGGAGGCTAGATAATTTCATGGATGGGGATGAAAGGTGGATGTAGGTAGTGTTAAGTAACAGGAACTACCACGTGTAGGTCTCACGGCCTTTTGTAGCTTCCTTATGTTCTTATGTTCTAAAGTTGAAGTTGTTGGAATCAGTGTCTAACTTGTTCAACTTATACACCGAGCTTGATAAAGGATCCTCTACATACTACAATGATACACATGAAAAGGAAACAAAGCATGGAAATAGCATGTTTATACACTCATTTCACTGTTAACCCCTTCACTGCGGCTGGTACAAATACGGTCTCTCAGCTATTTAAGGGTTCACTGCGGCTGGTACATATATGGTTTCTGTATTTAAACTGCGCGCTCAATGATATTAAGGGTAAATATTCGTTGTGATAGGCTTGTATGGCAACAGTGTCAAGTGTTGCGATATAATAGAACCTCTTTTTCTGCTTGAGTGAGTTAGTGTGACTAATAAGGTCAAGCGGTACAGTACGACGTGTTGACGCTGCCGCGCCCTCTACTTCAATGGCGAGGCTAAATAGTCAAGATATTCAATATATTCTTGATGGATATAAAACGGAAGTATGAATGAATGAATGAATGCATGAATGAAACATTTATGTACCAAAATAAGCTGTATTATGTTGAGTAGTAAGTAGTTTCATTGTGCGTCTGGCAGCACGGTCACGGCCCTGTTGCTGCACTTTGACGTAACTCTTCACTTAGCTGGTAGCCTCCACCAAGACGAAACATAGATTTTCTGGTATGGAATGAGCATCCTATTCATTTAGGCACTTTAAAATATGATCAGTAATTATTTTATATTTTAATTAAACCTGCCGCACAGGGGGGTAGGCCTATGAATTTGATATCCGTAGTGAAGGGGTTAAGTATTGATCAAAGGTTATAAAGACACTATACTCGCTGCACGTTAAGCTGGCGAAAATGGGGTCCCTTCACTACCCAATTCCGAATGCACGGGATTGGCTGAGGTGTTGGGTGTTGGGTGAGAATGCCTTACTCCAAGTTCCCCCCTAAAGCCCCGACACCCAACACCTCAGCCAATCCCGTGCGTTCGGAAGGGGGGAGTGAAGGGGCCCCATTTTTGCCATCTTAACCCCTTCACCCCCAGATCTTTCCTTTGCTATATAAAATTGTCCATTATTAGGCATAAAATTTCGAAACTTAGATTAATATATCAAATTAGCTAGTGGACAAGGATACTAAACAGGTCATATCTATAAAATATTGCTTATAATCACTCAAAATCGTCTAATGGTATACCCAAAGTAGTACAATGGAAATTACGTTCTGGGCCTCGAGGGGTTAACGTGTGGCGAGTGTAATGGTGATTGGTTCTTCCCACGCCAGGACTGATGGTGTGTAATGATTTGACTGATGGGAGATTGAGGAGACTGAAGAGTGTGTTGAAGCAGTACATACCATCCAACTGCAGCCAAATTCAGGACTCAATAGTACTTACTGAGGTGAGTGGAATTTGCCAAACTACAGCTAAGTATTAATTATCCGACCTTGGGGGGACTGCAGGTAGGTCGGATAATTGGAATAGTCGGATGTTCGGATATCACAGTAACCATAAATGTAAGGACAAAATGGTATAGAACATAAAAGATGCAGCTCTTGAAGGCCGATCCAGTGGTAGACGCGAAAGTAAAATTCATGCATAAATGAAGCCACAAATCAATGTTTTCTAAAAAAAACTATAAAAAAACAAAGTAAAATAAATGGCCAAAACAAGACACAATGTGGTGGTGAAAAAATTTGGTTGTTTGGACAAGTCGGATGTTTGGAGGTCGGATGTTGGGAATTTGGCTGTATCAATACAAGCTGTTACAATGGCTGTTTTAATGGCTGTTTGTGAAGCATATTTAATTAAGTTTCCATTTTGTATCACAGTATTTTAAAACAGGCTTACACATTTGAGGTTTATTTGAGCATATCATCGGCCGTCTAACCTCATACAAATTATAGGATTTTTTTTTTTTTTTTTTTACATCTATGCCTATAGCGTCTGTAGGCAGTGACCACCAGGGCTCGGATGGTAGGCCCTGGAGGTTCACTTAAGGGCTGTGTGATGGTTGGTCCTCGCCCGTGGTGGCACAGGTAGGATTTTTTTATAGTGACGCCTGTGATTAGAGGCTCATGCCGCCCCCCTGTGTCCTCCGATGCACTCACAGTTGAAGGTAGAGTTAATGGGCAGCATGTGGGTGTTCTTAGCCCACTCGACGATTGCAGAAAGATTTTAGCACCCCTTGGGTATCGAACTCTGAACACTGAGCTTGCCACTTGCAGGCACCAACCACTCTGCCACCGCCTCAACACTAAAGCTGTGCATCTAGTATCACATGTTTCTTTGTAACAGTTTTAATTTTTTTTCTCTTTCTTTTTGTTTTCATTTTTTTTTACTGATCTAACTTTTATTATATTGAGCAAATATCAGTCTTACAGTGAATATTGGTGCAAAATTGTCATTCTTGTATCATTAAATTCTTGTTTAACGAATGCTCATATAACTGTGGTCATATTGTAAAGAAATGGGTTTTTTTTTATACAGAGGAACGGGTGCATCCCTTGGGAGCGTGAGGCCTTTGACAAGGTGTTGGTGGACGCGCCGTGCCTCACCGACCGCCACGTGTTGAAGGAAAGTGACAACAGCATCTTTTACCCCAAGAGGGCAAAGGAGAGATTAAAGTTGCCTGAGCTGCAGAGTGAACTACTGGTGTAAGTGTTTCTAACTTCTAACCTAACTTTCTATACTTCTGTTGTAAGTCTAGTGCTACATGAACATAATCTAGATTGATCTTTATTTGTGTTTGAAAATATTTAATAATCATGATTCATTATGAGGAATAATTTATCTGAAAAATGTAAAAAAATTGTGGTAACTTTAGGCTAGTTTGAAGAACAATTCGTATGAAAAGATGATTTGAAGGCCAATTCTGCTGCCAGGCCTAGAAGACCCAAGAAAATACATTGTTGTTTAACTAGAGATAAGTATAAGTTGTTTAAAAGAAATAGGGAGAAACTGGTCCACAAATAGGGTGGTAAATAATTGGAATGGACTCGGTCATGGGGTAGTTCGTGCCGAGTCATTAGGGAGCTTTAAAAGGAGGCTAGACAATTTCATGGATGTGGATGAAAGATAGATATAGGTAATGTTAAGTAACAGGAACTACCACGTGTAGGTCTCGCGGCCTCTTGTAGCTTACTTATTTTCTTATGTTCTTATGTAGATTCGAGAGAAAGGGCAGAAGGGAAAACTGGAAGAAAAATAAGACAAGGAAATATGGGACCACAAAGGCCAACGCAAAATATAGGTCATAATTGAGGCGCTTATTTCAGAAAGTCGATAAGTGCCATCAATAAAAAAGTAAGAAAATGGCTTCAAAATGTTTCAATGTTCAAAATGTCATATCTTTTGAACCAAGCATACAAAATTATGAATTCATTTTGTATTCTTGGTTAAAAATATATGACATTTTGAACATTGAAACATTTTGAAGCCATTTTCTTAGTTTTTTATTGATGGCGCTTATCGACTTTCTGAAATAAGCGCCTCAAATAACATGTCAATAAGGTGATAGCTGCGATAGGTTCTTATGGTGTCATGTTGTTGCAGGTCGGCCTTGCATATGGTGCGACCGGGAGGCAGTGTTGTGTACTCCACGTGCACGCTGTCACCCCTCCAGAACGACGGCGTGGTGCAGATGGCGCTGTCCAGGATATGGCAGGAGACCACCATTGACTGCTGTGTAGTGTAAGTAGGTGGGGTGTAAGTTAGTGGGGTGAAAGTTAGTATGGGGTAAGTTAGTGGGGTTTAAGTGTGGTGTAAGTTAGTGGGGTGGTGGTGTAAGTTAGTGTGGTGTAAGTTAGTGGGGTGGTGGTGTAAGTTAGTGGGGTGTAAGTTAGTGGGGTTTAAGTGTGGTGTAAGTTAGTGGGGTGTAAGTGTGGTGTAAGTTAGTGGGGTGGTGGTGTAAGTTAGGGTGGTGTAAGTTAGTGGGGTGGTGGTGTAAGTTAGGGTGGTGTAAGTTAGTGGGGTGGTGGTGTAAGTTAGTGGGGTAAGTGTGGTGTAAGTTAGTGGGGTGGTGGTGTAAGTGTGGTGTAAGTTAGTGGGGTGGTGGTGTAAGTGTGGTGTAAGTTAGTGGGGTGGTGGTGTAAGTGTGGTGTAAGTTAGTGGGGTGGTGGTGTAAGTTAGTGTGGTTTAAGTTAGTGGGGTGTAAGTTAGTGGGGTGTAAGTTAGTGGGGTGCAGTAGTTAGGCAAGACATGCGGTCTCTGCTATGCATGGCCTCGGTCATGTGTGGTATGTGGTCTGGGCTGAGGTGAAGTGCGTTACATCCAGTGTGTTACAGGCTAGATAGTTACATCTTCTGTGCCACTAAATACAGGATACCATTAGCAGGATACAAAGGAAGTAGTACCTGTAATGGTGGGGAATGGAGATACATAATGCTGTACACTTATCACTTTAATGTGTATTTACATGTTAGTTTATGTTAGTCTGAAAGTAAATTAGAAAAGTTAACCCCTCATACTGGAGCCACTGGAAAAATGAGAGCCAGTACGGGGGCTGCATGTTTACTTTAACCCCTGGAGGCCCAGAACGTAATTTCCATTGTAATGTGGGTGCCATTAGACAATTTTTAGTGAATATGAGCAATGTTTTATAGATCTGATCTGTTTAGTACCCTTGTCCCCTAACTAATTTGGTATATTAAGTGACTTTTCTTAATTTTATGGCTCGACAACATACACATTTTTATAGCCAAGGAAAGATCTGGGCGTGAAGGGGTTAAGCCAGTACAAAGTAAGAGCAAGAAGTCAACAAGCTATGCATCACATCATAGTATACAGACCCATTAAATGCACTTGAGGCTGCTGATTGATATTGTACAGACCCATTAAATACACTTGAGGCTGCTGATTGATATTGTACAGACCCATTAAATACACTTGAGGCTGCTGATTGATATTGTACAGACCCATTAAATACACTTGAGGCTGCTGATTGATATTGTACAGACCCATTAAATACACTTGAGGCTGCTGATTGATATGAAGTAGCTGATCCATAGATTTCTTGGTAGTTTTAGCACAGTTACAGAATGACAGCATAAGATGTGCTGTAAATATAAGTGGTTTTTTATTTATTTTTTACGTTGGAAGCTGTAGCGCCTGGTGGCTTCTGGAGAGTAGAGTGAAGGTTTTGTTACCTTACTACGTGGCATTAGGGTCCCATTACCCCATGATCTAAATAGCAGTCTTATAAACTACTCTTTAGATCATGTGGTACCCTTACTAATGGCACACAGTTCTTATCTTATTGCAATAGTATAGTAGAAGTATATGCAATAGACTGATATCATCATCATCATCTTTCTGTTTAATGTCAGATTTTCCAATGATGTCTTTCTTATGAGGTCAGACGGTCGATGATGCGCTTCCAATTTTATTGTCGGCGTTCATCGTCTAAATTTGTGACATGAGTTTCTACGCCCCGGATGCTCTTCCTGACAGGCAAGCCCAGTTTTCAGCTGAGGGCCTATAGGTGGATTGCCTAACGTGGCTAACGAGCCCCACTGCCCGAAATAGCCTATACAATAATCATGTTAAAACTAAAACTAAGACAAAGAGAAAGAACTGACTCCAGATTCGTATTCAGCGTGCCCAAAAACACCGATGGACCAATTTTTATAAGAATCTGAAATGTCAAAAAATTCCCAAAAATCTGCCTTGGAATTTTAGAAAAAAATCATTTTCTTTAATAACTCAAAAACTATGAGGTTTACTGAGAAATTATAGAACATTAATATAGGGCTTGAAAAGACCTGTGACATGACCTATAGTAAAATCTGTTCTAAATGCAAAAATCGAGATGGGTAATGAATTAATTGAGCTAATTGTCAATTTTACAGAATATTGATTTTCTTGGACAGTAAAAATGCTAATGGACTTCTGATTAAGGCATTGGATAGAGCTGATCAAGTTAACAACAGATTCTATTAATTTTTTTCTCTAAGACTAATATTACGGATAAAATGGCAAAAACGTGTTCGTCGACTTTCCAGACCCATTTTCAGCGGCCAGAAATCCAAAAACCCATCCGTCACAGCAAAGTAATGGATCGTGTCCTAGCCATTGAAACAGCCATGAAAGAGTTAGATTAGGCTCTTTTAGGTCAATTAAGCACTTGTTAGGACAAATTAGTGAATAATTACCATTTATCTTAAAAATATATAAGTAATTAATTGCAGGAAGAATATTACGATGAAAGGCTAATATGGCGATAATTACTATGTCCTTAACAAAATATCTGGGGATACAATGAGTCTGTGGTGTCTGATGTAAAGGTGGGAGACTGTTGTGGCTGAAGTTATAGTAGAACCAGGGATAGCTGATGTCTTATAGGCACTTTGCACTTCGGGGTGGCGGAACTTTCGATGATAATACCGACAGGAGGATAGGTTTTAATTGCATTGTTAGCATGACTGCAATAGTGAAAGTTATCAGTTATCACAGATTCTTTCCCACAGAGACCTGACTCCCGCCATGCGTCCGCTCAGCTTCCTGTACCGGCTGGGCAGCAACCTGGGCCTGCGCTACGGCCAGATCCTGCTGCCCTCCCTCCTCGCAAACTTTGGTCCCATGTATGTCGCAAAGATCAAGAGACTTAAATGAAGTACTTACATGGTAAGTAAAATGAACTGAACTATTTTGTGAGTACCAATAAAGGTGATTGTTTAAGTGAATCTCAACCACTATTACTATCTGTGACACCCCTGCCTAAGAGGAACTCCCTCAAGGGATGCCTTCCTTCCCCTCAAGGGCAAATGACTAGTGATTGATAGAACTAGTTGGGATATTTAAAGAAATCTTCTAGAAAAGTGTTTATTATAAAACAATGATGCACATTAAATCCTGTGAAGCAGTGTAGGGTTGATAACTCATCAAAGTCGTCAACCAGCGGGAACACCACTGCAGGCTCTCAATGACCCCTGGTTAACATATTCCCAGGTTCTTATCAACTGTGAAATAGGAAAACTGAGTTTTTCATACACTGCTGGTGTTTTATACTGGAATTACGATCACAACATTACCTTGATCTTTAGATCCCAAAGTTATCATTATTAATGAATCAAAGCAAAATCAGGAAACTGGATGATTTAATATATTTTTAACTTTAATGTCACTGCAGATGACAAATAACACAATGCCTCAGACTTGTATTTAGAATCAACATAAACTTCCCACACATAATCTAGAGCTCCCAGCCACTAAGTGTTGAATTAAATATCACTCCCTGGTCACTTAGTAGTGGCCGAATCACACGTACAGAATGTGTCTTGTGTGCAAGCTTCCCTCCCGTGCATCCTGGTATACATCCTGGTAACAGGGATAATGACTTTACCATCACTGTGGGTTGCCTGTGACATGAACAGTACACAGCTTGCCACCTCAGCACTGCGTGAAAACATCAGATCAGTCAGGAGGAATAGTAATCATGAGCAATAATACAATATACTTTTTTCATCCCGATGCCCACGAACATATTTCTGAATTATTTCCTAGCCGTGCACTTTCTCGATGGTTTGTTATTACATTAAGTGTGGTATTCGTAGTCACATACCATGATTGCTCGTGGTAATTGCTATGATTTTGTTCCATTTCTACTCCGTCAAAATTATTCACTTGATCTCGTAGCTGCCATGGAAAGTACTAGAGCAATCATACAGTACTCCTATTGCAATCACAAGAGCTGGCATGACATATTGATTTAATTAGGACAAGACAAAAAGTGAACAATGACCACGTACAATGATGGTATGTGACTACGAATACGGGCATAAGTCTTTTGGTTTTCCATAGAATCCTGTTACAAGTATTGGAAAAACAACTTTCTTATAGTAATAACGTATGACACGCACACACTAAACTGGTTGGCATAATTTAAGACCCTAAATTATACATACGGTACATACATAATCAAATCTTTCACAAAGGGAGTAGTAGTACTTGTCATAAACTGCTAATTAAGAGGCACTATAGTATCCATGCTTAGTATTGACAGGGATAGGCATTAAATCAGCAAGGGCAACAGATTAATCTTTTGTATTCTAAATCCTAACCCAATCACAGCGCCTATGCTAATCCTTGTCAGTAATTAAGTCTCTCTCTCCAACTCTACCTTCCTTAACTTACCATCTCATCTTCTTCAGTCACTTGAACTTCTGGTCTTCGAGTCACATGCTACAAATATAATATTTTCATCTATACTGTTAACAAGCGGTACTTTTAATATAGATTTCAACCCCTAACCGATGGGCGTGTTGATAAGAATTATTCTGTCAGGACGGGGCTTTGCTTCTACTTTCCACTTTTATATCATGTAATAACTTAACTCCCATGTTTGCCAGTATGTGTCTGTTTGCGGCTATGGCTACACCTTCACCCACACCTTTGTATCACTTTCCATACGTATCAGACAGCACTTTCAGATTTTATTTGTGGTGCTTGAGTAGGATGAAGGTAACTGATAATCATTTATTCACACATCAGGACGAGGTCAGACATTTTCCTCATGTATCTGGCTTTCAGCTAGGTAAAGGTAAAGCCGAGGGCATACGCTATGCTGCGCGTGGCCTCGGTGCTCATCTCAGTCGCATTAGCCTTTGAGGCTGTGGTGGGCGAGGACCCGTTATCCCGGGACAGGGCTAGTATGACATCCGGGTCACCACAGTTACCTTCACCAGGTACCCATTTATCAACCCCGAAAGGGAAGATGAACGGCTGGTTGGGCTGGTCGCCGACTTGCCCTGGCCCAGATTCGAATCGGGGCTCACAGATTGGTAGCCAGGCACGCTAGCCACTACACCACTGAGGCGACAGCTGGGTAGGAAAACAGTAGTAGGGAATACAGCGATAAGGAGTAGCTTAGTGTTGGCAAATCATGCTGAAAAGTTCCTGTGTGTTTGTATTTGATTTGAGGCGAGAATCCTTTGCATTTGTGCGTCACCCATCGTTCCCTTGATACACTCACATATACTCGCCACACATTAAGGTGGCAAAAATTGGACCCCCTTCACTCCCCCCTTCCGAACGCATGGGATTGACTGAGGTGTTGGGGGTTTAGGGCAGAACCTGGAGTAATGCATTCTATCCAACACCTCAGCCAATCCAGTGTGTTTGGAAGTGGGGAGTGAAGGGGCCCCATCTTCGCCACCTTAACGTGCGGGGAGTACTGTAGTCACCCATTAGTTAGGGGTCAGTACCCATATAATGAAGTCCTATGCCTTCCTTACTTGAAGATCACACGTGAATTGAAACTATAAGGAAATATAAGAGGAAGATTATCAGATTGAGTAACAGATAAAACTTTCGAGTAATGTTTTTATGAATATTGTTTATTGTGTTCATGGCTCTACCCATAAAAACTAACAATATAGGAACCATGGAAGTCCACTTGTAGTAATGCTATCAAAGGACCTAGAGTCAATATCAGTGATTTCGTACTCTGCCACCTGCTATCTAGTCAGGCAGGCACAAAGAAGTACAGTCCTAACACTTGCCATCCAACACAAAGTTCCACTAACAATTTATGAGCAACAAACATTCACTACATCACTGCGGAACATTGCCCCAAAACAGAGTAGTTGGTAAATTAGTTTGATTTAAGATCTATATCACAGGATGAACAGCTAAACAATAAGTACATCTTTATATTTGTGCCTAATTCCCAACAAAGCCATTATGTGCTATGAATGACATGGAGAAAGGCAACTTATCATCACAAAGCGAAAACTTTGTTCATCATTCTGCCTGAAAATATTAATAATTATAATAAACTTAATTGTTATTTATAATCATCATAACCATGAGACAAGACTGTTACCGTCAACAACACTGTAGTCGCCACTGCACTAATGTCGTCAGGCGCCAAATACTACAAATTTTAGCATCACTACAGACTTGTATGTGCCACTGAAGAGGCATGCACAGTAGTTTCTATTATGTATGTGTCTTCAGTGGTACATATAAGTCTGTGGTAATGCTAACATTTGTAGTATTATGGCACCTGGCGACATTAATGCAGTGGCGACTAAGTGTTGTTGACGGTGCACGATAACCCTAGCTAGCATAGTGAGGTGAATTTACATCTCGGCGCCACCATTGGCAACTAAGACCAACTAAGTACCACGGCATCTTTCCTTTTACTGACCGAGATGCTTTTAGTTGTGATTCCATTACTTGTTTTACTAAGTACCATTCAAAGGATATAGAAATAACTTTACATAATTACCTTTAGTCACATACCTTTACATGATAAGCTTTAGTCTCAAACCAATTATTTTGGTAAAAATGAAAAGGAAAGTAACTGTTTAAAGCAACAACACCCTTTGTGCACACACACACAGGCGTGGATGCTGACTTTCTGCACGCACACGCACACACGTAACTCTTCGGCCTTCAGTCACTGCTTTGATTAAGTAACGTTTAATGGTTTCCAACAAAGTAGTACACGTAGGGCCAATGGTGGTCATTGATAACACACAAGCGTGGACCGTCGAGTGGTCGCTATAACTGTGTAGCGCAAGCAGCTCTTGCACACTAAACCCAACAGTGGGATCCCTAACTGTACATGGGTGACTGTCAGAGAAGTTTTTGGTTTAAGTAGTATTCTCCTTCATTGTATCATCATGAATAATATTATCAAAGAAGAAAATGAACATAGAAATAGAGCCATAAGAGAAGATTGAGCTGAAACAAAGTTCCTTTCTGATCAAAACAATACTATTGAAGGTGGAAAGAAACTGATGAGCTAATTCAGAAGTTACGACTACTATGAGCAAATACTGGAACACTTAGGTAATAACGTCTGCTAGCATTTTCTTTCCAATACTTATTATTTCACACTCAAGTTTGGTTTTGTTCCCCGTACTAAGAGGACGTAACATTATATTTTAAATTAATTATAAGAACTCGTACAAAACACAAACAAAACCTGCACAAGCTCCCAAGTCGCAACACAACCAAAAAGGACCAAACTCGGTGCTTGACTTCACTATATTCTCAGACCAAATTGATGCATAAATTAATTAAAAACCGATTAAATTATTATACTTAATAGTAAACGCAGGAATAATCTATCCTGCCAGGAAGCCACAACATTGGTAAACCTGTCTATTTGATCAACATAAGTGGCGGGAAATCATAGATGGCTGAAATCAGTGGCATGCTTTGAAGCACACTTGCCTCAATTAATTAAATATATCAGAGGTTGAAAAGCTTTGGTGAATCATAATTAATGAAATATTCCACCAAGACAAAGGGCAGCAGACATAAGAGATTTGCCCAACAGGTTTTGTTCTCTGGATTGAAACCGGAAGAGAAAACAAGTACACAGGTTGTCTAAGTCATTTAAATCCCTTAGAGACCCTTATACAGGTTGCCTAAGTCATTTAAACCCCTTAGCGACACATATATGTTCCTTAGAGACCCTTATACAGGTTGCCTAAGTCATTTAAATCCCTTAGAGACCCTTATATAGGTTGCTTAAGTCATTTAAATCCCTTAGAGACCCTTATACAGGTTGCTTAAGTCATTTAAATCCCTTAGAGACCCTTATACAGGTTGCCTAAGTCATTTAAATCCCTTAGAGACCCTTATATAGGTTGCTTAAGTCATTTAAATCCCTTAGAGACCCTTATACAGGTTGCCTAAGTCATTTAAATCCCTTAGAGACCCTTATACAGGTTGCCTAAGTCATTTAAATCCCTTAGAGACACTTATATATGTTGCCTATTTTATTAAATCCGTTAGTCCTTTCTAGCGCGGCGGCGGCGGACTTCAGGCGAACTCTTGACACCCTCCTGCGCCTCCTGTTCTTCCTCCTCCTCCTCCTCGCCCGCCTGTGAATCCTTGTCGTCCTCAGCTTGGGAATCCTCCTTGCCTTCTTCATCACTGCCTCCTGACTTGCCTTCATCATTGTCATCATCTGCCTCATTGTCACTCTTACCTACTTGGCATACCTCCTCCTGCGCTGGTTCTTCCTTCATGTTACCGTCTGTTCTGACGTCTGAATCCTCCACCAAATCTTCTTCCTGTTAAAGAAATCAAAGGTTTATTATTTGGTTTGGTCCAGCAACATTACTTTTAATTGATGATCCTCTGTGCATGCCTCTTACCACTTCAGTAAGCTGTTGATGTTGGTTGGTTGGTTCAGTTTACTCTCCTAAGTTATCCTAATTCAAAAGAACACACATTTATTTTCGTGGAGGTTGATTGTCTGCGTATATAGGTGGTTTATTGCTGAAAAATGGTTAAACTTCTGAACTGTGGTTGATTTTGTACGTGTAAATAGGTGGTTTATCGCTGAAAAATGGTTAAACTTCTGAACTGTGGTTGATTTTGTGCGTGTAAATAGGTGGTTTATTGCTGGAAAATGGTTAAACTTCTGAACTGTGGTTGATTTTGTGCGTGTAAATAGGTGGTTTATTGCTGGAAAATGGTTAAACTTCTGAACTGTGGTTGATTTTGTGCGTGTAAATAGGTGGTTTATTGCTGAAAAATGGTTAAACTTCTGAACTGTGGTTGATTTTGTACGTGTAAATAGGTGGTTTGTTGCTGAAAAATGGTTAAACTTCTGAACTGTGGTTGATTTTGTACGTGTAAATAGGTGGTTTGTGGACATACTGACAGGTGTAAAAACAGGGGATGAAGGACACGGGCACAGGAATAAAGTTTAGTAAGTTTAAAAGTAAAGTCACTTCCCAGCCCGTGTCTCCTCATCTCCTGTTTTTAAGAAGCTGCTTATGACAAGTAATAATTTCTGGTGATAAAATGTATGCATGTATGTTGCAGCACTGACTGGACTTGTCGTCATTGCATCCTAAGTTTGCATCGACAGGGATATTCTGGTTTCATCGAGGTTGTGTGTGTGTGACGACGTGTGGTAGACTTAATAAAAGCCGTGCTGAATCTCCTAAGACTTAATAAAACCCGTGCTGAATCTCCTAAGACTTAATAAAACCCGTGCTGATAATAAAACCCATGCTGAATCTCCTAAGACTTAATAAAACCCGTGCTGAATCTCCTAAGACTTAATAAAACCCGTGCTGATAATAAAACCCATGCTGAATCTCCTAAGACTTAATAAAACCCGTGCTGAATCTCCTAAGACTTAATAAAACCTGTGCTGAATCTCCTAAGACTTAATAAAACTTGTGCTGAATCTCCTAAGAGTCTCAGGCTGTGTGCAAAATGTTATACAATATTCTTTCTGCAGGGTAGTGGAAGCCCCAACAGAAGCAGTGGCAGCTCCTGTGTGACGTGAGGACCAGCGTGAAGGAGACAAAGCTACAATCAGAGGCAGCGTGTGTGTGCACTGGAGGCCTAGGAGGTGTGAGGCCGTGTCTCTGAAGACTCAAATACAGTGGGCACAAAAAAAAATGTTACATGGAAATATGTAACATTATTTTATTTGTTTCAAAGAACGCGGTAAATTTTTAACGGTTTTATCGTACGTCTGGCAGTAGTACTTGGTTAGTAAGACAGGTTGTGTGCAGCTCAGCCATTCAGTGTGAGGCAGACGTTGACGTGGGGGGTGCCGCTCAACCCTCCAGCCAGGCTCATTTTACTGCCTCACAGTACTTTTTGACCCCCCACCCCCCCACAATTGTCGAGGATGGCTTCCAAGCATATGACGGGAGAGGACAAGGCCAGGGCACTCACAAAAATTGAACAGGGCGTCTCTGTCATCAGAATTGCTGCAGAATTCCAGGATTGATTCCATGCCACAGAGGATGAGGCAGGTCATCAAGGTCAAGGGAAATATGACCAAATATTAATGTATATATTCCTTTATGATATGTTTCCATGTTTTTTCTATGAATAAACTCATAATTTAAATGTATTTATGTGTGTTTTAATTATGCCATTATCTCATTTTATGATGAAATATTGCAATGTAACCATTTTTTTTTGGCACCAACTGTAGATGGCATTGGAGGCTGTTACTAGAGCTGGGCAGGACCCAAATATATATTCTCGGACCTCGGATTTTGACCGGCAAATCCGATATCCGGGAAAACGAGGGTTGTGTGTACTAGCCACAAGCCACTGAAGCCACTTCTTACACGCACGCAGAGAGCTCGCAGGGTCACCTTCACCAAGAAATGTCTTGCTTGGACTGATGATGACTGGTTGTCAGTGTTGTGGTCTGATGAGGCAACATTTACTGTGACGTGTAACCGAGGAGCTGGAATGTACCGTCGCCCAGGCAGTGACCCCTCGACTCACTGTATGTGGAGAGCACCGTAAAACACCCAGATTAACTTATGGTGTGGGGTTGTTTCTCTGACAGAGGTTTAGGCAAGCTTGTTGTGCTCCCTAAAAACCTTAAAGTGAATCAAGCTGTTTACCTGGAGCTACTTTGTGAACATTTGCCAGATTCTTTCGAGCTCACACGTGCCAGTGTGTTTCAACAGGACGGTGCTCCTGCTCACACTGCCAAATCTGTCACTCAGTGGCTTGATGACTGCATGGTACCCTTCATAAAGGATTGGCCAGGTAACAGCCCGGACCTCAACCCAATTGAGAACCTCTGGCACATGGTCAAGAAGGATCTGCAGGGGAAAGACGTCGGCTCCTACCCAAGCTCGAGAAGGCCATCCGTGAGTCCTGGGCAAACATTTCACCTGAACACCTAAGAAACCTAGCTCTTTCACTACCCCACGTCTCCAAGCCGTGAAGAGAAAAGGCCACCCAACCAAGTATTAAAGGTAATTATAATAATTATTTTCTATAAATTTCCTTATGTATTGTTTGTAGTGCGGGGGCGGGAGCAGGGCGCCGCATACTTTTGACGAGTACTGTCTACATGAGTAAATCGGAAAATTATTTATTAAAATATTAATCTGAAAAAAACCCTGGAACTTTCGTGGAGTGTGACGATTACTGAAGTCACGCAGACCGACGTGTATTTAAGGACAGAACGCACCGCGCGGGACCTAGGGAGCATGACGAGTACTGGATTCGTGAGGCACCCATATGAATACGATTAAGTGATGCAATATGTGTTCAAGAAACTCGCCCTACTACATAGGGGCTATTTGAATTTATTTTTTGATGGGAGGGGAAATGGGGCAATACATTTTCTCAGGTAAATGTCCTTGCTATCGTTCTGGTTTGTTGTCAGGTAAATGTCCTTACTATCGTTCTGGTTTGTTGTCAGGTAAATGTCCTTACTATCGTTCTGGTTTGTTGTCAGGTAAATGTCCTTGCTATCGTTCTGGTTTGTTCTCAGGTAAATGTCCTTGATATCGTTCTGGTTTGTTGTCAGGTAAATGTCCTTGCTATCGTTCTGGTTTGTTGTCAGGTAAATGTCCTTGATATCGTTCTGGTTTGTTCTCAAGCAATGTAACTACAGTTCTGGCTCTCGAATAAAATGGAAGGCACATCTCTTGGTAATTTTTTCCCCTCACCAATTATTATTCTCTTATATGAATGTATGTATATTTCTCTCTGCTTTATATTAATTACTGGGATAGTGATTCTATTGTCAATGTTTTCAAGCATTTTTCTTTTTCTTTATCTGCCACTCAACATATTAGTCGTTTGTGAATAACGAAGATGACGGGTGAGCATTGCCAAATAGATATTCCGTGTTACTCACATCATCATCTGCCTTCTGTCCAGCGCTGGTGACGACTGTAGAGGGTCCCGGTGCTTTGGGCGGGAACAGGAAATCAATGATGCACACCAAAATCTGAAAGGAAGGACAATATATCATTTAGGCACAGATGGGGGAATAAAAAAAAATAAAAAAAATAAAAAATAATTAGATCTTGGTGAAATTATAATGTTCATTTTTTTTTTTACATCACAAGGTCAAGGGAAAAAAAAAAAAAAAAAAAAAAAATAACAAAAAGCCTGCATAGTTGCCAGTCCCTATAAAGAAGAGAGTAAGAGAATACAAAAAGGGGGGCTGGGCCAATTTAGTTCGGGAGGTATCTTGTTACTCCTCTCTTCAAAAGATTTAGTCTTGTAGAATATATCTCTATACCAATTGAAAATCTCTCCTTTGCCTTGTGAAGCCCCATCTGCAGAATACAGCTCCTCCACTCCTGCCTGACAACACAGCGGGGCATTGATAGGTGGAATAGCCTGGACAGTGAAATTATAGATGCCAAAAGTTTCAAGTTTTTAGCGCTAAGATTGACCCAATGAGACAAGGCGACGGGACCCCACGTGTGGAACTCATGTCCTGTATAATATCACAAATATATTCATTTTTTTAACAAGGGGAAAATTCCATTCTATCTTAAGGTCTCATGCTTAAAATTATACCTTGTTTACCTGATAATATGGTTAACTATGACAGAATACAACTGAAATTTAGAAGAAGCGTAGTATTCCCTTCTGGCATCGAATATCAGTCAGTAAGTAGCAAGGGGGTCAGGATTTTTCACCTCTTAAGAAAAAATAAAGTCTAGGTCAATACGTACCAGGCCGAGGAGCGCCCCCACGAGGATGGTGGCGAGGGCAAACACCAGGTAGGAGCCCCAGGTGGGGAGGCCGTACTCCTCCACCAGTACAGAGTGGAAGGAGCGCAGCACCATCGACAGCTGCGGAAAGACAACAAAGCAGGAATGAGAACAGAACAGAACAGCTGGGAAGACAATATTACAGGAGTGATTACAGAACAGAGCAGCTGGGAAAAGACAATATTACAGGAGTGATTACAGAACCTGCTGTTTAACTATATATTGTGTGATATCATATTCTGATGGACTTTATAAACATGATGAATACCTATAATTGTTCCATCATAAAATGGTAAAAAATAAAAAATAAAAGCAATTTTTTTTATTACCTATGTCAGAGTTGGTTTCTCCATTCTATTCAATAAAAATATTTACACAAAATGTTCCCCTGACTGAGCTCCTGCATGGATTATTATTGATGTAAACTTAGAGGTCAGTGTATAGTCTCTTTGTGCAACAGATTCTAGCCTACTGCTTCCCCAGTGGTCCTCATGCTATCTAACATCCACCTATTCTTTTCTCCCAATTGCAATTCCATATATGACAGGCTGTAAACATTCATAGATTCAACTTTAAATTTTAAAGGAAAGCATTCGGTGAGGTGTGAGGCTAAAGGACTACCCAGATGGCACTCAGAATGTGCGTCTATGTTGCACTCTAGACAGTGATGTTTCTTCATACTTCTCAGTTAAATAGTGATAAACTGAGTCCTACATATTAAGATCCAATGATTACATTGCAGCAAAGGAGGACTTTCCTTAACTGCCCTTTAGTTTGACGAAGGTCTCAATGAAGGTAAGGAAAGGTAATCACAGTGGACAAAGCTAATGGTGGATTACAGGAATATAAACTTTCACGACCTTTAACATCTGTGAATCATACATCCTAAGAATACAAACCTTGCTGTGAATGGAAAAGTCTGTCTTAATACAAGCGGTGAGTAATATCAAACTTTTGACGATATCATCATCTTTCGGTTTAACGTCAGTTTTTCCCATTATATCTTATGAGGTTAGACGGCCGATGATACGCTTCCAACTATCTCTATCCATTATTAAGAATCCTGCAAAGTCCTCCCTTGCCTTCATTGTAAGTTTTGTGCCAAATTTAGAATGCTGTGCAGATACAACACTTTTGTGCCAGATTACAGCAGTGTGACATGGAAACACATGTGTTCATTACTCACCCAGCGGTACAGATTTCTAACTTTGACCTTAACAATGGGGAAAAAACAACTATATTTTCACACAAAATGGTTGAACTAGACATCCACATTTTCCATGTTACACACTAGATCCCATGATTGTCATAATTTAGACTCTAAAGTTAACCATTATAGCTCGTGATGTCAATGCAGTAAGGTTTCTAACAAGTTGCTATTTGTATCCATCAGTATTAGCAATCACACGCCTTTACCAATATGTTGATTGTAAATTGTACTCAAGAATATAAGAAAGCTTGAAAAAAAGAAAGAACACAATAATGAATATTATAATGTTGTTAACCCTTTCATGCACAGTGACGCGATCGCATCAAAACGGGCCCGTCTGCAATCTGAGCTTTTGCGTTTTGCTTTCGAATTGCGTCAAAAAACAGTTAAAAATTCGCCAAAAATAAAGTATTTATCATAATTGCGTCAAAATGTTCTGCGTCAAAGATCCAACCTAGACCTATAAAATAAACTAATTGTCAACTCTCTCGTGTGAGTGGATGTGAAATGATAAGGGTTTGTGTGTCAGTTTCCACTCAGCAGGCAGCCTGTGCGCGCAAATTGTCATCCCTTTAAAACGTGTCCCGAGCTGGCCATAATGGCCATATGAAAATTATAATGGTAGCGTTGGAATCCTCATAAAAATCCGCTTTTATTGGCATATAAACCATAAAAAGTTGACTCAGGAAGTTTTGAGCTACGAAGTGGTGAACGTAAGTATTTCTTATTTCTCTTTACTCAATATTTTTTCGGAGTCGGTAATTCGCTATTTATTTGTATTTCTTGTTATTTTTTCTTTCATAAGGCAGAATAATCTCTTGCAAAACCAATGATATATAATAATGCCAGGAAAAAAGAATACACATTGGTGAAATTTTTAACATAAAAAAATAATTCGCCGCACAGTCTGGCCATTTCGCGGGGCCCCTGAGGGAGCATAAGACGGATGTTGCAGTGGACGGTAAAACTTATTAAACTTTTCGTGCGTGAAAGGGTTAATACACTTAGAACATAATAATGAACATAAGAAAGCTTAAAAGCATATCAGAACATTAGATTGTAAACTGTACTCAAGAACATGAGAAAATAAGGAAGCTACAAGAGGCCGCGAAGAAAGAAAATAAGGACGCTACAAGAGGCCGCGAAGAAAGAAAATAAGGAAGCTACAAGAGGCCGCGAAGAAAGAAAATAAGGAAGCTACAAGAGGCCGCGAAGAAAGAAAATAAGGAAGCTACAAGAGGCCGCGAAGAAAGAAAATAAGGACGCTACAAGAGGCCGCGAAGAAAGAAAATAAGGAAGCTACAAGAGGCCGTGAAGAAAGAAAATAAGGAAGCTACAAGAGGCCGTGAAGAAAGAAAATAAGGAAGCTACAAGAGGCTGTGAAGAAAGAAAATAAGGAAGCTACAAGAGGCCGTGAAGAAACATAAGTGTCACTCCACCTTGAAGAACTGTGCCACAATGGACATCTGCATGGAGGCGGGGGACTTCCACATGGGCACCTCCTCCACCTCCTGCCACCGCCGCTCCTCGATGAAGCTCATGAACTCATCCTTGTCCCTCGAGCCCCTGTATTGCCGGAACACACCGTCCTTCACACTGGAACAACAAAACAACTACCATGAAGGTTTACTGGGGTGGTAAGATAACCCTTAAGTCATAAGTACACTCTACACCACACAGTTTCAGTTTGCCCCCACCCGACCCCCCAAAACAGAAGCAAAAAAACAAACTTTCACTGCTTAATTCTCATATACATTTCTGTTAATTGGTAGGATATCATTAGTTAAAATATCATAATGGTGGGTGTTGGGTAAAGCTATTAGAAATGTGTGTAAACTATTTTGGTTCTTAGCTTGTTTGAGGTTGCTACAATAAATTAAGGATAAAAATATGAAAATAAATTATAGGTACTAGTTTAGAGATGTGGTGAAACTGGTGTAGCTTACTAGAGGCATCTCAGGGAGTACTGAGAGGGTTTGGTCTTGTGGAGAGAATTGATTACAAAAATATGTAGTTTTGGTGTAGACAAGTGAAATTTACTGAGGGTTCTCCTTCCCTGCCTCGTGACATAAGGGTGGATGTGATCTAGTGATTTGGAAAAAAAAGTGTAAGTATTTTACATCTCATTTGTGACTGTAAAAGTAACATAAGAACATAAGAAAATAAGGAAGCACCAAGAGGCCGCTAGACCTAGACATGTGGTAGTTCCTGTTACTTAACACTACCTACATCCACCTTTCATCCCCATACACGAATTTATCCAGCCTCCTTTTAAAGCTCCCTACAGACTCCAACTCCTATTCTATTCTATTTTTTTTAACAAGGCGAAAATTCCATTCTATTTAAGGTCTCATGGTTAAATTATGCCTATATTTACCTGATAATATGGTTAACTATGATAAAATACAACTGAAATTAAGAAGAAGCGTAGTATTCCCTTCTCCTGGCATCAAATATCAGTCAGTAAGCAGCAAGGGGTCAGGATTTTTCGCCTCGTTGAAAAGAACAAGAGTACAATTGGTCTTACTGGTAGATGGTGGGCAGGGCGGTGACCATGAAGCGGCCGGAGAGTCCCGGTGAGGTGGTGACGTCGACGTGCCCCACAGAGATGCCCAAGTCGTCACTCCAACTCGCAAAGTCTGACCAGATTGGCTTCAGGGCCTTGCATGCTGGACACCATGGAGCAAAGCTGGAAAACATTGAACACATAAACATTACACACAGGTTCCTGAGCATTGACACTATTTTGATTTTTACTGAAAGTTTGTTACAAGTATGTCCTTTATCTAGAATTCTGCAAAGTCCTCCCTTGCCTTCATTGTAAACTTTGTGCCAATTTTAGAATGATGTGCAGAAACTAGTAACATTTTTAGAATGATGTGCAGAAACTAGTAACAATTTTAGAATGATGTGCAGAAACTAGTAACAATTTTAGAATGATGTGCAGAAACACCTAATAAATCACTACAACACCTAACCAACACTTAATCACTAATCAACACCAACAAATACAGATGTTTGGGAAATCTTGACAATATTTTTTAGTCCAGACTACCTCAGTAACCTCAGACTGTATTAGATATATGAGGATTATGAATGTGTGGAATATAAGGCACTGATGACATGAGTGTGGGGAATATAAGGCACATGATGACATGCCCATGACATGACATCCCACCCATGAAAAACCTGTACCATGCCTTGTGCGGAGTCTTAGCGTAGACTATAACTTTGCCCGTTAGTGTGGGCTTGATACGTGTGTCCTCTCCGCCCGAATCGGCGGTGCGAGGCTAGCAGTCCGCCAGTAGAGATTGGCTTGTGTATTGCGATACACCGGATGAGGTCTGGCCCTTTTGCTGAACTGACTGTGTGGTCAAGTGTGTGTGTGCTTCACACGCTCACGAGGCCATGCGCGTTCCAGGACCAATCTGCCAAGCAGTACGATGGGTGCCTATACGGTGTCTTTGTTTGGGGTATGGGCACCCTGGGCAATGCCATGGCACTCGTGCTGCTTGGTGCGACCCCGATTAAAGTGCTCCTGAAGAATTGGGGCACACGTTGGGGAGAGTGGTTGCAAGCTCGCCCCTGTTCCGCGGACTACGGAGAATTTTCTGGGTAGTACTTCGGTGCATAAATCCCTCAGCGGATTAAATGAGAACAGTCCGTTCACACTGTCCAGTCTGATAAAAAGGGGTCTGCCCCGGTTAGCTCTTTAATGAGCAGGGCACTCGCTGATTCTCAGCTGGGCTGGGTGGCCGCCGGACCTTCTGAGAGTTGGTTGTCTGTGACGACCAGCTCGGGGAAAGGCGGGGAAATTCAAGCTCTCTCTTTAGAAGCTTCGTGTCCTGGTGGAACGCCGACGTGAGTTTCGACAGGGGATGCTTGCAGCCTATGTTGATCTCAAGAAGGCGTTTGACTCAGTGCATCGTGAGTCACTCTGGGATCTTCTGCGACTTCGAGGGATTCCTGCAAGGACTATTGGTTTGATAACTGGTCTGTATTCTGGGACCGAGTGCTGTGAAGTGTGGGGCAGGTGTATCCAGCTTCTTTCCTGTGAATACAGGAGTGAGGCAAGGGTGCGTCCTTGCCCCATCACTTTTCAACGCTTGTATGGACTGGGTATTGGACAAGGTTGTAGATCAATGTGATTGTGGAGCATCCGTCGGCAACACCAAGATCACTGATCTTGTTTTTGCCGATGATGCAGTTATCTTTGCTGAGTCGCGGAGGTCCTGGTGATGGCTCTCGAGGCGCTGCACGAGGAGGCAAAGCCTTTGGGACTTGAGGTCTCCTGCTCAAACCAAGGTCAGGTGTTTGGAGACTTACTAGATGAAGCAGTACAGTCTGTTCATGCGTGTGGCGAGGACATTGAGATCTTGGAAAGTTTTACATACCTTGGTAGGCAGTCCATAATGACGCGGGTCACGTCAAGAAGTCTTACGGCGGAAATTTGGCATAGCCCACGGTGTTATGGACTCGCTCAGCGGGAGTATTTGGCGTTGTCGGTACCTGTGCAGGAGGACAAAGATCCGATCTTCAAGTCGCTTGTGATCCCTGTCTTACTCTATGGTTGTGAGACATGGACACTAAATAGTGACTTGAAGAGACTAATCAATGCCTTTGTAATAAGTGTCTTCGCAGAATCATGGGTATCGCTGGGATGATTAGTGTCAAATCAGCGATTGCACCGTGAGACTGAATCGAGTACTTTGCTGACGCTGCCATATCCGGTCAGCGCCAACTTCGGCTATATGGGCATGTGGCACGCTACCCTGAAACCGATCCTTCCCATCGGGTTGTATCTGTAAGAGACAATCCGCGTGGAGGAGGCCAAGGGGGCGCCCACAAGGCTCGTGGCTGGGGCAAGTTGATGTTTCTTGTCGAGAGCTGCTTGGTATGGGAAAGGAGCCTGCATGGGAACTCGCGCGTGGTGACCCCCGGGAGTGGCGTCGTAGGGTGGGCGAGGCGACGCGCCCCCCGGCGTATGCCCCCAATGAATGATTGATTGATGAACATGAATGTGTGGAACTGATGGGAAGAAGGTAGGATGCAAAGGGGGAGGAGGGAAGAAAGAAGAAATTGAGGCAGGGAGGTAGAATGTATAGGTAGAAGGAGGACGGGATAGAGGGGGGAGACCATCATCTATGCTCTGGCAGCTTAGCAACAAGCGTGACATGGCTATGAATACGTTTGCCAAAGCTTTGATCAGGGAAAGCATTCATATTCCCAACGTTGATTTTTTGACAAAGCTAATGAAGAATTGTATACGAAGAAATATAATGTTTCTGTTTCATAATATATTCTGACCACTTTTTATATTCTCTTACTGTCTCCTTTATAGGGACTGGCAACTAAGCAGGCTTTTTGTTACTTTTTTTTTTTTTGCCCTTGGCCAGTCCTTTTGATGAAAAAAAAGGTTAGATATCAGGAATATAAGTCTGTGAATTTCGAAAAAAACCCTCCATTGCCACCAGGTCCCCGAGATCGTAGGGGGGTGAAGCAAACAGAAGATTATTTCCGAAAGTTTTTGTGGTGATTTTCATGTTAAAACACATAAAAAACGTAGGAATATCAGAGTTTTGACCCCCAAATGGATGATGGTCCTATCGTAAAAGTTTACCTTAAAATGTCATGGCTATTCATTTTATGGTAAATATGCAGTTTCAACCAAAATTTCCTATTGGTATTATTTTATGACAGCACCAAACTTCCCTACACAATTGGGAGCATGGTTTTTGTTTACCTTATTGTATTCTAAGAGACATTTTCTCTGAGCTTTCCGTCGCAAATCAATAGTTTCGGAGATATAGAACATTTTAGGTGGGAGGAGAAATACTTCTCCTTGTATACAAAATTCCTCCCTCTTCCTCTTCTTGTGACCTGCATCGCTTTTGTTTGGTATTTTATTAAACTTTTTTATCATTGGACCCAGTTAGGAGGTTAAAGGTTAGGTTAGGTTAGGTTAGGTTAGGTTAGGTTAGGTTAGGTTAGGTTAGGTTAGGTAAGGTTCAGGTTAGGTTAGGTAAGGTAAGGTTCAGGTTAGGTTAGTTTAGGTTAGGTTAGGTTAGGTTAGGTTAGGTTAAGTTAGGTTAGGTTAGGTAAGGTAAAGGCCATGTCACACGGACACTTTTTCCGGCATCTTTTGGTAGCAAACCCGTATCAGGCATCATTTGACGCCTGATACCGGCATCTTTTGGTAGTAAACGCGGAGTGCGCATGTTCGTTCTTTTGCCACCAGTACCGGCATCCTTGTTTACATTTTGGAGCAGCCGACGCCACGCAAGACTTGAATGAACTACACATTTCAATGAAATAAATAGAAATGACCAATCTTGGGTGGTCAAGAGATCTCTATGTGATAGGTTTAGGGAAAATAAGTGCTGTATATAGGGAATATAGCTGTATAATTTTGTATAGTAATAGTAATATGGTGTAGGTGAGGAGAAAAATAAAGATGAGGAGGAAAATAAAGTGTTTGGTAGAGTAGGGTAGGAGGAATATATAGGTTTATACTCTCTATATATACAAAACACGTGTATGATATGGTACATGCGTATTATAAGATTTTTTTTGACGTATGATTTAGACAGTTATGTTTTGAGTTGTTGATGAGAAGTTATGATGGAAAATGTTGATAAAAACTGAAATTTAATAGGCTGCGTGTGTTTTTACTATAGAAATGGGGATAATATGAAGTGTTATTTTTATTTGATTTAGGAATTCAAGTAAGGGTTAGTTATGGTTATCAAGGGAAATTTGGGTATTATTTTACGACAGCACCAAACTTCCCTACACAATAGGGAGCATGGTTTTTGTTTACCTTATTGTATTCTAAGAGACATTTTCTCTTGAGCTTTCCGTCGCAAATCAATAGTTTCGGAGATATGAACATTTTAGGTGGGAGGAAGAATACGTCTCCTTTGTTTACAAAATGCCTCCCTCTTCCTCTTCTTGTGACCTGCATCGCTTTTGTTTCGGAGGCACACCCGTGGCTACCTTACCTTACCTAACCTGAACCTAACCTAACCTAATCTTACCTTACCTAACCTTTAACCTCCGAACTGGGTCCAATAATAAAAAGTTTAATAAAATACCAAACAAAAGCGATGCAGGTCACAAGAAGAGGAAGAGGGAGGCATTTTGTATATAAGGAGACATATTCCTCCTCCCACCTAAAATGTTCTAGATCTCCGAAACTATTGATTTGCGACGGAAAGCTCAGAGAAAATGTCTCTTAGAATACAATAAGGTAAACAAAAACCATGCTCCCAATTGTGTAGGGAAGTTTGGTGCTGTCATAAAATAATACCCTTACCTAACCTTTAACCTCCTAACTGGGTCCAATAATAAAAAGTTTAATAAAATACCAAACAAAAGCGATGCAGGTCACAAGAAGAGGAAGAGGTAGGCATTTTGTATATAAGGAGACATATTCCTCCTCCCACCTAAAATGTTCTAGATCTCCGAAACTATTGATTTGCGACGGAAAGCTCAAAGAAAAAATGTCTCTTAGAATACAACAAGGTAAAGAAAAACCATGCTCCCAATTGTGTAGGGAAGTTTGGTCCTATCGTAAAAATGTACCTTCCTATTGACCAATACTCTCCTGACATACCCTCCAGACCCCCCTGCTAGTTCACTACACTAACCTGGGCATTGATTACGTAACCTAACTCGAACCCCCCCAGACCCCCTTTGTGTTATTAATTTCCGCCGGCTGTTGTAGGGGTTAAAAATACGTTATATGAAGTAAAAGAAACGTTCAGGTTACTCAAAACCACCGATCGTGTAGTGGTTGTTTCTGCACATATACCCATTATACAATTACTTATAAAACTACCTAAAAAGTGTCCGGGAGTGTGAGAAACCAACACTGCCCGGCCGTGATGACTCATCGACAGGAAACAGGAAAAGCTGATAAATACACGAGATAAAGCTACTCGAATACCCAAGCCTCTGGAAGCCATGCCACGTAACCTCTGGTCATAAAACAACTCTTATAGTACAACCGGAAGTACATCACAGCACACCTAGTGACCTACGTGACTTCATGACACTGGTAAATAACAAAGGTTTATTCTAATTCCCAAGGGTTAGGTATCAACACTTCTACCATAAACCCACAACCCTAACCACAACCCCAACCCCGAGGACAAGTCACAGCGGCAGACAGGCAGTGATAAGGTCAATAAATAAGTATGATGAATCAGCCAGGTTAAAAGAGTGACGAGAGAGTGGAAGAGACTGGAAGGAAAGCACCTCTAACACAATACTCACAACTCCACCATCCACTCCCCCTCAAGCATTTGGTGCCAGTTGTCTTCATTGAGCTCCAGTAATCCAGTTTTGGCCGTAATTCCGCTAATAAGGAGTGTAATAGCGACTGTAATGCCGATCGCGTATCTCCGCCTGTCAGC
>JACEEZ010016364.1:187500-195000 GCA_016584305.1 Chionoecetes opilio
ACTCTCCAATATTAAACTTGAGGCCTTCACACCCGACGTATACTGGCAGTTTGGACGTTAGTTGTCAGTCATTTTCTTCCTGTTACATTTCGCATCGTCAGCAGCCTGAAGAAGAAGGAGAAAATTGTATGAGAGGAGGATTTCTTCAACTTTTGTTACGTTTCATTCCAGTTTTCTTTTCGATTTTTTTTCTCTTCTTGTTCTTGTTGTTGTTCTTCTCGTTGTTGTTCTTGTTCTTGTTCTTGTTCTTGTTCTTGTTCTTGTTCTTCTTCTTCTTCTTGTTCTTGTTCTTCTTCTTCTTCTTCGTGGCGGAGGTACAGTACAGGTCAGGCCCGAGGGGAGGGTGGTGGTTGTGTGGGCGGCTCGCGGACCGGCGCTGGGCTGGCTGGTGTCGGTATTGAGGCACAAGGTCGCGGAGGATCGGTGCCTCGGGCCACGCGTACTACACCTGTTCTGGGCCACGTAAAAAGCGATCTGATATAAATTGCAGACGTCTGTGCCGCCAGAAGGGTTTGAACACCTACACGGCGTCCACTCCCCTATTTTCATTCTCATTTTGGTAGTTTTGTTCCCAGACCTCTCAGTTCCTCAGACCAGACAGTTACCTTGCACCATCAACTCTTCATCTTTATTACTTGCTCTATTTGGCTCTTTTTTTTTCTCTCTCTCTCTCTCTCTCTCTCTCTCTCTCTCTCTCTCTCTCTCTCTCTCTCTCTCTCTCTCTCTCTCTCTCTCTCTCTCTCTCTCTCTCTCTCCATCATATTTCTTTGCTTTTCCATCTTTGTACTGAGCTCTGGTAAATCTCTTCGTTGGTAGTTATGTTCCCAGACAATGCTGCTTCACTGGGGCTGAACGAGTGCTATTTTTTTTTTCATAGTAAACTGATCCATGTCGCATCTGAATCAACGAATAATTAAATTCTTCAAGGTCTCCAGCAGCTCTAGTTGCGTCATTTACATTTTTCTTGCGACCTTCACTGATAAGGTTTCTTGTGCCGGCGGGAAAACGTGGTCAATGGAGGTGGTGGTGCTTCACTTCATGAAAAGAATGATGGCAACGCTGAATGCTGAGACAAACTGCATTGTTATAATTACAGGATTACACACACACTCACGAGGTGGTGTAGGCAGGACCAAAGACTACTGTATACAGTAGTTTTTGGTAGGACTATTCATATATATCTTATCACAATCTTATTTCTGTAACCTGTCCTATCGCTCCGGTACCGCCTCGGGACCCACCTAAGTGGAGGTGCTTCTGGCACTTCAACTCAGCTAAGTGGGAAGACCTAAGGCAGTACTACTCTGACTTTCCATGGAATGATTACTGCTTCCATGTCAAAGACCCATCTCTTTGTGCAGAGCGCATAACTGAGGTCATAGTCTCTGGCATGGAGGCGTACATTCCACATACTTTCTCTAATCCTAAAGCCCGTCAACCTTGGTTTAACTCTGCTTGTTCTCATGCTGTCCGAGATAGAGAGGTGGCTCACAAACGGTACCGTAAGCATCCATCTCCTGAAACTCATGCCCTTTATATTTCTGCCCGTAATCATGCTAAATCTTTACTTCAACTTACCAAAAACTCTTTCATTCATAGAAAATGTCAAAAACTTTCTGAATCAAATTCCTCTCATGACTTCTGGCATCTAGCTAATAACATCTCTAACAATTTTTCTTCTTCATCTTTCCCTCCTATGCTTCACCCAGATGGCTTCAGAGCTGCCTCATCTACTTCTAAAGCTGAACTCTTCGCTCAAACATTTGCTAAAAATTCCACTCTGGCTGATGAAGGGCTTGTTCCTCTTTCTCCTCCACCCTCTGACTATATTATGCCTGTCATTAAGATCCTTCGGAATGATGTTTTCTTTGCCCTTTCTGGCCTAGATCCTCGGAAGGCTTACGGTCCTGACGGAGTCCCTCCTATTGTTCTCAAAAAATGTGCTTCTGTGCTTGCACCTTGCCTGGTCAAACTTTTCCGTCTTTGTCTATCTACTTCCACCATTCCTTCTTGCTGAAAGTTTGCTCACATCCAACCTGTTCCTATGAAGGGTGACCGTTCTAATCCTTCAAACTACCGTCCTATAGCTTTGACTTCCTGCCTTTCTAAAGTTTTTGAATCTATACTTAATAAAAAGATTTTTAAGCATCTATCTGCTCACAATCTTCTATCTGATCGTCAGTACGGTTTCCGTAAAGGGCGATCTACTGGCGATCTTCTAGCTTTCCTAACTGAATCTTGGTCATCCTCCTTTAGGGGTTTCGGTGAAACTTTTGCTGTTACCCTTGACATATCAAAAGCTTTTGATAGAGTCTGGCACAAATCTTTAATTTCCAAACTACCCTCATTCGGTTTCTATCCTTCTCTCTGTACCTTCATGTTAAGTTTCTTTTCAAACCGTTCTATTGCAGCTACTGTAGACGGACATTGTTCTTCTCCTAAATCTATCAATAGTGGTGTTCCCCAGGGTTCTGTCCTATCACCCACTCTCTTTCTATTATTCATTAATGATCTTCTAAGTCTAACTCAAAGCCCTATCCACTCCTACGCTGATGATTCTACCCTGCATTTTTCAACGTCGTTTATTAGACGTGCAACTCAACAGGAACTAAGTGATTCACGGAGAGATGCCACCGAGCGCCTAACTTCTGATCTTTCTATAATTTCTGATTGGGGCAAAGCAAACCTTGTTTTGTTCAATGCCTCAAAAACCCTATTTCTTCACCTATCTACTCGACAAAACCTACCAGATAACTATCCCCTCTTCTTCAATGACACTCAACTGTCTCCTTCTTCTACAATGAACATTCTAGGACTATCCTTTACTAAAAATCTGAACTGGAAATCTCACATCTCATCTCTTGCTAAAACAGCTTCTAAGAAGTTAGGTGTGCTGTGGCGTCTGCGTCCTTTTTTTTATCCCTCCCAATTGCTTGCTCTCTACAGGGGCCTTATCCGCCCATGTATGGAGTATGTCTCACATGTTTGGGGAGGATCCACTCATACAGCTCTCCTAAACAGGGTTGAGTCAAAAGCTTTTCGTCTCATCAACTCCTCTCCTCTGACTGACTGTCTTCAATCTTTAAATCACCGCCGCAATGTTGCTTCTCTTGCTCTCTTCTACCGTTATTTTCATGCGCACTGCTCTTCTGAACTTGCTAACTGCATACCTCCCCCACTCCCGCGGCCTCGCTGCACAAGACTTTCTACTCATTCTCATCCCTATTCTGTCCATCTTCCTAATGCAAGAGTTAATCAGTATCTTTACTCTTTCATCCCTTTCACTGGTAAACTCTGGAACTCTCTTCCTGTTTCTATTTTCCACTTTCCTATGACTTAAATCTTTTCAAAAGAAGAGTAACAAGACACCTCCCGAACTAAATTGGCCTATCCCTCTGTTTTTATTTTATTCGCTTACTGTCTTCTTTATAGGGACTGGCAACTAAGCGGGCTTTGTGTTACCCATTTTTGTTGTGCCCTTGGCCAGTTCCTTGTGAGGTAAAAAAAAAAAAAAAAAAATATATAGTAACGCTGCCTCAAGGCCCCGCCCTCCCCCAATATTCACTCAGATCAGCCCAAGTTTCTTTGAGCCGGGTGTCGAGATATGAAAAATGAATGTTGGGCCTCAAAAAGCGCAGAGTAAATGACTCATGATATCTCTCTCTCTCTCTCTCTCTCTCTCTCTCCTCTCCTCTCTCTTCTCTCTCTCTCTCTCTCTCTCTCTCTCTTCTCTCTCTCTCCTCTCTCTCTCTCTCTCTCTCTCTCCTCTCTCTCCTCTCCTCCTCTCTTCTCTCTCTCTCTCTCTCTCTCTCTCTCTCTCTCTCTCTCTCTCTCTCTCTCTCTCTCTCTCTCTCTAATTCTCTGCGGTGATCGCCGTGTGCTGGTCCTGGTCTCCTTATGCCTCCCTTACATTTCACTTTTTTCAGCTACTTTATAACAAACTTTTTCTTCGACCTCTCATATTTGCTTATCTGCTTTAGATAGCAAGAACACCTCGTAAGTACATTAATGTTTGTTGATACCAGGGCAATCAACAAGAATGAACAAAACGTAGTAGATATATATTAGATTTACTTTAACTTCTTGCTATGAATGAATTTCGTTGCATTTGTAGACCAACCATTATGAACTATTTTTTTCTCTCTGTTAGCTAAAAACTGTAAACTTTGAGATGCAATAATAATTTTTCACACAGCGTTTACAAACACATCGGTCTCCACCCAGCCACAACCCCAACACCACATCCCACACTCCAACCACCTCCAACACAACCCCAACACCACACCCACACTCCAACCACCTCCAACACAACCCAAACAACGATGTCCATACAGCCCTAAAATTCTTCAACGGTCCTCACACAAGTCACAACAGTCACCAAGCAGCACGAACAACACCAATACAGCCTCGCAACAGCACGAGCAGCAACAGCACAAAATGCAGGAAAAAAACAGCAGTCACCAAATGGCCCTAACAACTGACACACTTAAAGAATCCCTCAGCGTCCATCCGTCACTCACTTTCACTACAAGCTACACTCTTAGAAAAAAAGGTAGGAAAAGGGTAGAAAAAGGGTGTTTATAGTGATGAAATACTGCTACCCTTACAAATATACCCTTTTGCAACCCTAAATATACCCTTTTCAAACCCCAAATATACCCTTTCTCATCCCTCTCGTCTAAAAAGGGTAGATAAAGGGTAGATGAAGGGTATAATCGGCAGCATCTACCCTCCAGCCTGGACATAGGGTTTAAAAAGGGTAGTGATGGTGCGATGTAACAATTCTACCCTTAATATACCCCTTATTTCTGAGTGTGTACAGGGGAAGTATGTATAGCAGACACGTGTTCCTCGCTACTTGATGTGTATAGACGGCTGCCCTTCGCTACCTATCTACGTCATGGGTTGTGTGCCTGACCCTGGGGCGTGCCTGGGCCTCAAGGGGAGAGGGGCTGTCTGGCTGCCGTGGACGTTGACACACAAAGGTATACAAGGACTCCAACCTTGGTGGAGTCCTTGTACTTTGGTAAGAGCTTAGTAATATTGTTTTTTTGTTTATATTATAGGGGCTTGGGCCTTGGACAGAAAAATATGAACGCTATAAAAACGTCCCCTTAGTTTTAGTCTCCGTGTTGTAGCCATTGTTGTTTTTGTGTTTTTGTGATAAGGAAAGATAGGATTGCCGAGATAGCGAGGCAATGGGGAGGGATGGCGACAGATGGCTTGGTGAGGCCGCGGGTTGGTCCGGGCAATTGATATGTTGGATAGGTACGTATATGTAGGATGTAGGATACGTAGGATATGTAGGATGTAGGTACGCATTGGTATGTAGGATGTAGTTAAGTATATATGTTGTACTTCTATTCGCTTGAACTCACATTTATGGCGAGCTGCTTCTACGTTTTTCCATAGAGTTAGTTTTAATTCGTTTTTTTCTATGTATGATATAAGAACATAAGAAAATAAGGAAGCTACAAGAGGCCGTGAGACCTACACGTGGTAGTTCCTGTTACTTAACACTACCTACATCCACCTTTCATCCCCATCCATGAAATTGTCTAGCCTCCTTTTAAAACTCCCTATTGACTCCGCACTGACCACCTGACGACTGAGTCCATTCATATCATCTGGTTGGCAACATGTAAACACTTCTATTCTCTTCTTCTTCTACTTTTCTTCTACAATATTTCTTTTTTTCTACTATATTTTTCTATAGAGTTAGTTTTCTGAATTTTTTTTGTTCTATGTCTGATATGATCTGGTTAGTAACATGCGACGAAACACACCAGGACACCACACCTGAAAAACCCACCTGTCCCATAACGGTGTGGACATAGGCTATGCCGCGAACGGGTTCATCCAGACAAAAACAAAAGGGTTAATATGGTGATGAAGTACAAAAGCTGGTCATTGGACATTTTTTACTTACGCATGGAAATTATACCTTTACTCTCAGGTGTGAAATCCAGTTCGCACTCACAGAATATTTATATGCATTTATGCCTAAAATTATATGAATTTTTTTCTTTCACTGAGATCTACCTGCTTCTGTGTGGGCGTGTCTGTCTGTCTGTCTCTCTCTCTCTCTCTCTCTCTCTCTCTCTCTCTCTCTCTCTCTCTCTCTCTCTCTCTCTCTCTCTCTCTCTCTCTCTCTCTCTCTCTCTCTCTCTCTTAAACAAGTTTATTATTCAATCATTTATCCTCATCTTATATATTGTGCATCCACTTGGGGCGGAGCCTATCAAACATATATACAAAGCTTATTTACCACACAGAAAAAATGTATACGTGCAATATTTAACTGCCATCGATATGACCACACAAATCCGTATTTCAGAGATTATAGTCTTCTTAAGTTGCCAGATATCGTAATGTTGCAAAGTAGTATTTTTCTTTATAATGCCATAAACACATATCCTATTGACATAGGATTCCAAGCTATAATTCATAACACTGACACGAGAAGACCACAGGAGCTCCGACTTCCCCTGTACAGGACATCGCATGCCCAACAAAGTATTCTGTTTCGAGGAGCCAGACAGTGGAACCAGCTACCTGACACCACAAAGCTTGTTCCATCAAAGCATTTATTTAAATAAAAGCTTAAGCAACAGTTATTAAACAATTATTCGAATGTATAAGATGCTTGAATACTATTGTGAGGTTACAGTACTTAGTTACGTAGATAAGTACCTGATGAAATATGTATGCAATTTTTTGTGTTTGTTTGTTTGTGTATTGTTAACAGCTTTTAACCTGTTGTAATCAGATCTTACTGTTGTTTTGTTCTTCTTCTTTTTTGTCATATTTTCTTAACATATAAATGTTTTTGTGATGTTCTATGTTGTAATTCTTAGTTATGCATGCCTTTCATGATGTGATAGCAAAATCCTTATATATTAATTATTGGCCCGTACTAGAGCACCTGCTCATCGGGCTTATACTTCTCAATGTAAATTTATATTGTGTAAACAATTCATACGTAACTTATTGAGACCAATAAAATTATCAATTATCAAAATTAATATCTCTATTTTGGGGAAATGGGAAGGCACAGGGAGGAGGGTTTTCTTGTGTTGTGTTTGGGTTGTGTGTTGTGTGTGTGTGTGTGTGTGTGTGTTGTGTTGTGTGTGTGTGTTGTGTGTTTGTTGTGTGTGTGGGGTGATGTGGTGTCTGGTGTGTGTTGCAACTAGTTATTGTAAGTTAGCAGTTTATTTCGAATGTATAGTGTTGATACTTTGTTGGGTTTCGTGATTGTGTCGCGTTGTGTGTGATTGTGTGTGTTGTGTTGTGTTGTGTGTGTTGGTGTGTGTGTGTGTGTTGTGTGTACGTTGTTAACTGTTGTGCTCGTTTTGTGTGTTTGTGTGTGTTGTTGTGCTGTTGTGTTTGTGTTGTGTGTGTTGTGTGTGTGTTGACTTAAATGTTTTTGGTGATGTGTTGTGTTGTTTGTTGTTTGCTGCGTGTTTGTGTGTGGTGATCTGATGTGATGTAGGTGCTTTG
>JACEEZ010016364.1:200000-205000 GCA_016584305.1 Chionoecetes opilio
CCCTACCATACACAAGTATGGATGAGGATGGCCCCAAGAACGCTCCATTAGGCACGCCGCTACTCCTATGTTGACAAGCAGCCGATAGGACTTCATTAAGAACATAAGAACATACGAAAATAAGGAAGCTACAAGAGGCCGAATTCTATCCATACTCTAGCAATATTATGTCCTCTTTGTCCATTAGCACCGATAATTTCATGTATTATTATTTACAGGGTCCAATAGTCACTGAAAAACCGTATTATCATTATTTACAGAGAGAGAGAGAGGAGAAGGAGAGAGAGAGAGAGAGAGAGGAGAGAGAGAGAGAGAGAGAGAGAGAGAGAGAGAGAGAGAGAGGAGAGAGGAAGAAGAGAGAGAGAGAGAGAGAGAGAGAGAGAGAGAGAGAGAGAGAGAGAGAGAAAAAGCTGCTGGGAAAGAGTAGAGGAGAGAAGAGAGGGAAGGAAGGAGAGAGGAGAGGAGGAGAGAGGAGAGAGAGAGAGAGAGAAAAAAAAGGCTGGCTTGGGGGCAAAGATAGGAAAGGGGATGAGGAAGGGAGGAAGGGAAGGAAGGGAGAGGAGGAGGAGGAGGAGGAGGAGGAGAGAGGGAGGAGGAGGAGGAGAGGATAACAGAACGGATTGGATGGATGAATAGGAAGAGGGCGATTAGAGTAGGGGGGGAAGTGGAAGGACAGGTTGAGGGTGGAGAGGGAGAAAGGAGGGAGAGAGAAAGAGACATGAGAGAGAGAGAGAGAGAGAGAGAGGAGAGAGAGAGAGAGAGAGAGGAGAGAGAAGGAGGGATGAGGAATGGAGAGGTGAGCTAACAGGGTGACAATGGAATGCTACAGCAACTAAAACAGTTCAACAAAGAAGGTATTAAGAATTAGTTGTTGTGTGTTGTTGTTGGAGGTGGTGGTGGTGGTGGTGGTGGTGGTGGGTGGTGAGTGGTAGTAGTAGTTAGTAGTGAAGTAGTATAGATGTTAGTTGTTGTTGTGTTGTTGTTGTTGTTGTTGTTTGGTGTTGTTGTTGTTGTGTTGTGTTGTTGTTGTTGTTGTTGTTGTTGTAGTAGTTGTAGTTAGTAGTAGTAGTAGTAGTAGTAGAGTAGTAGTAGTAGTATGAAGTTGTTGTTGTTGTTGTTGGTTGTGTTGTGTTGCATTTAGCGTAAGAATAAAGAACCAACCTTTTCTGTAGAGAGAGAGAGAGAGAGAGAGAGGAGAGAGGAGAGAGAGAGAGAGAGAGAGAGGAGAGAGACAGAGACGAGAGAGAAGAGAGGAGAGAGAGAGAGAGGAAGAGAGAGAGAGAGGAGAGAGAGAGATTCTTCTGTAGGCTATTGCAGATACAGCACAAAGGGTTGACCAATATTCTTTCCGGTCTAGTCATGTATACTTACAGACGAGAGTTGATAAAAAGGGTGATAGGAAAGGAGGGAGGTAAGGAATGACTTAGAGCTTGCAAATATAAAATAGTAGCGAAAACACACACACACACACACACACACACACACACACACACACACACACACACACACACACACACACACACACACACACACACACACACACACACCACACACACACAACACACCACACACACACACACACACACACACACACACACACACACACACACACACACACTTCTCTCTCTCTCTTCTCTCCTCTTCTCTCTCTCTCTCTCTCTCTCTCTCTCTCTCTCTCTCTCTCTCCTCTCTCTCTCTCTCTCAAGCACGAAAACAGTCAAAAAGGCAAAAATATGTAAGAAATTAGCTTTAGTTTATGACGGCAAGTCACTAGGTGGGGAAGGTGGGGGAGGAGGGGGATGGGAAAGGTGGCGTGAAGAAGTGGGGGGAAGGGAGACAGGGGAACAGGGGAACAGGGGTGAGGGGCGCGGCGGGGTATCCTTGGAAGGGGCATTGCTCTTTGAAGGTACGAGAAATTATTACGGGACAGTAGGAAGAGGCGTGGACGGTCCTTCGCTCTCCTGAATGTCACTGGCTGCCCTTGGTGGTGGTCGCATTGGCGGCGTTCACTCACTAAAAACATTAACTCTCTAAAAACGGGACTATGTATGTACGTCTTACCCTGCCTGGCGTGTTACTGGTGCTAGGGACGTAAAGCTATCCGTATAAATGATACACTGTTATCTTCGTAAATGTTTGTTCTATAATAGTATCACATAAAAAACAGTAAAACACACTCAAGAAATGTCATTATGAGACTCTGAAGAAATATGCATAAACTTAATATTCATAAACTCTTCGCTATTTAGTATTTTGCGAGACAACTTATAACATGGAGTCTATCAATAGAAGCAGGGCTCACATATGACCTGTAAGTAAGTCTCTAGTACTTATATACGGGGTGGATAGACAACACAAAGAGCGGGAGTAGTTTGTATAGTCATTCTGAGACCGGGTGACGTGACACAAAGCTGACAGTCCCGCGAGGTGAGACGGAACCCACGACTACTTCAGACACTTAGTGAGAGAGAGAGAGAGAGAGAGAGAGAGAGAGAGAGAGAGAGAGAGAGAGAGAGAGAGAGAGAGAGAGAGAGAGAGAGAGAGAGAGAGAGAGAGAGAGAGAGAGAGAGAAAAAAAATCGCGACTTCAAACACTTAGAGAGAGACGGAGAGAGAGAGAGAGAAAAAAATAACGACTTGAGACATTTCGCTCTACTGACAAGGCGAGAGAGAGAGAAAGGAAAAAAAGACAGTAAGCCTCGTCCTCCTTCCAGTATCCGACACCCGCCTTCCACCACCCCTGACCCCTCTCCTCCCCCCCCCCACACCTGCTTCAGACCCAATAACCCCGCAGAGTCGCACCAACACCAACACCAAAACCCCGCCCTTCCCCGCAAACCATTATGGGTACACGCCCTATTTAAGGTCCTACTCACAAAACACTTCCCTAAGGTTAAAGAACAAATGAACATAAGAACATAAGAAAATAAGGAAGCTACAAGAGGCCGTGAGACCTACACCTGGTAGTTCCTGTTACTTAACACTACCTAGGGGAGGGCGGGGCAGGTTGCATCGAGGGGGTAGGTTGGTTGCATCATTGCCTCTAACTCGCATTAACTTTTTTTATTATTATTATTGTTGTAGTAGTAGTAGTAGTAGTTTATAGTAGTAGTAGTAGTAGTAGTAGTAGTTGTTGTAGTAGTAGTAGTAGTAGTAGTAGTAGTAGTAGTAGTAGTAGTAGTAGTAGTAGTAGTAGTAGTAGTAGTAGTAGTAGTAGTAGTAGTAGTAGTAGTAGTAGTAGTAAGACGATGTACGTGATAACATGCGAGTTAGAGGCAATGATGCAACCTATCCTCGATGCAACCTGCCCCGCTCTCCCCTACATCCATCTTTCATCCCCATCCATGAAATTATCTAGCCTCCTACCTCCTGTAATACCTCCTGGCGTGCCTCCTACTTCGCCTTCTTCGGTATACCTCGCCTCCAGTCCCTCCCTCTCCCTCTCAGGTCCCGACAGGCAGTACATACGTTACAAGCAATAAAAAAATGCCATATCTCTATTTAACTATATAAGTAACAGGATTTACCACGTATATAGGTATCGCGGCCTCTTGTAGCTTCCTTATTTTCTTATGCTCTTATGTTCTCTTCTTTTCAAGTCCTCTCATTACTTCTAACTAGCCAAAAAGATCTCCAACAATATTTCTTCTTCATCTTTCCCTCCTATGCTTCACCCAGACGGCTTCACAGCTTTCGGTTTCTATCCTTCTCTCTGTACCTTCATTTCAAGTTTCCCTTTCTAACCGTTCTATTGCAGCTACTGTAGACGGTCATTTGTTTTTCTAAGTCTATCAATAGTGGTATTCCTCAAGGTTCTGTCTTATCACCCACTCTCTTTCTACACTCTTAGAAAAAAAGGGTAGGAAAAGGGTAGAAAAAGGGTGTTTGTAGTGATGAAATACTGCTACCCTTTTTCTACCCCTACAAATATACCTTTTCGGATCGACGCAAATATACCCTTTTCCAACCCTCTCGTCTAAAAAGGGTAGATAAAGGGTAGATGAAGGGTATAATCGGCAGCATCTACCCTCCAGCCTGGACATAGGGTTTAAAAAGGGTAGTGATGGTGCGATGTAACAATTCGACCCTTAATATACCCCTTATTTCTGAGAGTGTAGTATTCGTTAATGATCTCCTAAGTCTAACTGAATGTCCTATCCACTACACTTACATTATTCACTTTTCATTTTTCACTCTGCTTAAATTTCTTCAAGAGAGGAGTGACAAGACATCTCCGAACTAAATTGACCCAACCCCCTTTTTGGAAGTCTCCTATACTCTCTTCTTTATAGGGACTGACTTTATAGCTCACAGGCTTTTATCTTTTTATTTTATTTATGTTACTTTTTTTTTTTTTTTTTTTTTGCCTTTAGCCACTCCCTCAGGAAAAAAAAAAAAAAAAAGCTGCCCCGTCGTCCTTCGCAGTATATTTCCTCTCACTCATTTTCTTCGGTTTTCATTTCTTTCTTTTTCATTTTCTTTTTTTCTTTCGTTTTTTCTTTATCTATTATTTCTTGGAGCGATGTACGTCCTAGGAATGACCTCTTATACCTGAATGTAAAAAGAACACACACACACACACACACACACACACACACACACACACACACACACACACACACACACACACACACACACACACACACATTTCATAAAAAGGGAAAGTTAACACAATCCTGGGTTTTTCTACTTTTGTTAGTAACGAAAGTGACAAAAATAATTGCTTTACCAATACAGAATTTTTTTTGACTGGTGGACAATTTGGTGAGGTGGAGCGTAGAGTTATCCACCTTGTAATCACCTCCCTCTGTAGACCTCCCCGCCCATTTTAAGTCCTCCCCGCCCATTTTAAGTCCTCCCCCCCATTTAAGACCTCCCGCCCATTTAAGTCCTCCCCCCATTTTAAGACCTCCCCGCCATTTAAGTCTCCCCGCCCATTTAAGTCCTCCCCGCCCATTAAGTCCTCCCCGCCCATTTAAGACCTCCGCCCATTTAAGTCCT
>JACEEZ010016364.1:210000-220000 GCA_016584305.1 Chionoecetes opilio
CTAATAAGGTAAACAGAGGCCAAGCTTTAGTCTATCCAGCTACTTCATCCCTAAATTGCGGTTGATTAGTGTTCGTGTTTGTTGGACTGTGGGGAAAAATGGTGATATAAATTGTTGTTTTCTGTATTGGGACAGTTTGTGAGGTTGATGGTGTTGTTCTAAATCAACAACATAACCAAAAATGAAGTTACGGTAACTCTTATAGGAATGAAACATGAAATAAAAGAGGCTGATCAGAGAATATACTGGTTAAAAAAGGTTCCAGATATTTTATCCTTAATACTGTTGTCCTAAAAACTCAACGTAAACTAAAATAGAACATACGATAACTCTTATAAGAATGCAACATGAGAAGAGAGTGGCAGATAAGAGCATGACCAGGTTAATAAAGGTTCCAGATACTTCATCCTAAATACTGTTGTCCTAAATCCTCAACATCGCCTAAAAAGGATGTTACGGCTACTCATATAAGAATGCAACATGATATAAGAGCGGCTGGCTGATAAGGGAATAGCTAAACAGGTTATTATAAAAGGTTCTCTGATCTCCTTGTCTTTTTTTCCTGTTGTTTCATCCCTGATCAGTTTTCACTCCTTCTTCTTGTTCTTCTTTTTCTTCTTTTTCTTCTTGTTCTTCTTGTTCTTGTTCTTCTTGTTCTTGTTCTTCTTGTTCTTGTTCTTCTTGTTCGTCTTGTTCTTCTTGTTCTTTTTTTTCTTGTTCTTCTTGTTCTTCTTCTTCTTCTTCTTCTTCTCTTCTTGTTCTTCTTCTTCGTCTTGTTCGTCTTGTTCTTCTTCTTGTTCTTCTTCTTCTTCTTGTTCTTCTTCTTGTTCTTCTTCTTGTTCTTCTTGTTCTTCTTCTTCCTCTTCTTCTTCTTCTTCTTCTTCTTCTTCTTCTTCTTCTTCTTGTTCTTCTTCTTCTTGTTCTTGTTCTTCTTATTTTTCTTCTTCTTCTTCATCATCTTCTTCTTCTTCTACTTATTCTTCTTGTTCTTGTTCTTGTTCTTGTTCTTGTTCTTCATCTTCATCTTCATCTTCTTTTTCTTCTTCTTCTACTACTACTTCTTCTTCTTCTTCTTCTTCTACTACTTCTTCTTTTTCTTCTTCTTGGGACCTTTGACGCATACAGTATCGCTTCATAGGTCCTCTTCAACTTCGTCTCCTTAGTTAACAATCTTGTCAACTCTTCCCTTAGCTATTTCACTTGGGATCCTAAACTGTTCTTCCTTATAGATGGGAAAACAGGGTACATTAGGGGCACGTGTCTATACCTCCCTCACGCCCCTGTGCCCTGCCCCACCGCATACCCAAGCGTACCCATGCGAGGAGAGGCGCGGCTAATTTATATAAGTGGTCACGAAAGCCAGTGTATACAAGAGGGTGGGAAGGAGGGCAGCTTAGTGGTGGGGGGGAAGGAGGGGAAATAACAGTACCCCCAACCCCCACCACTGTCCCTACTCACCTGGCTGCCTCCCCCATCCATGTATTTACACAGGCATGCACAAAAATCGTCCCTAACTCCCGCTAAACCATTAATAAAGTCATTTAATATCCTGCAAGTTTCTTTTTTACATCACAAAGAACTGGCCAAGGGGAAAAAAAGTAACAAAAATCTCGCTTCATAATTACTTATAACGGGTCATAAATACACTACACACGGGATGCAGTAACCCACGTGTACCCCATAACTGCTAATGAGAGAGTTATATATAGTGTATGCTGTCTATTGTCAGGTTATAAGGTCGCTATAGAGGATTGGGTATTATGTGAAGCCAACGTGAATCTACTCCTGTGACCACTGAACCTTACTATAGTTTATGATAGTTTACTTTAGTTTACGAGGCACAAAACACACCGTGGGTCTTCAAGCGTAACCCAGCGAACGAAAACATTCCAAACCTGTGTGTGATTGTTAACTGTACTTGTGTAAAGGTGTGTGACGGGTGTGTAAAGGTGTGTAACGGGTGTGTAAAGGTGTGTAAAGGTGTGTAACGGTTGTGTAACGGTGTGTAAAGGTGTGTAAAGGTGTGTAACGGGTGTGTAAAGGTGTGTAAAGGTGTGTAACGGGTATGTAAAGGTGTGTAAAGGTGTGTAACAGGTGTGTAACGGGTGTGTAAAGGTGTGTAAAGGTGTGTAACGGGTGTGTAAAGGTGTGTAAAGGTGTGTAACGGGTGTGTAACGGGTGTGTAAAGGTATGTAAAGGTGTATAAGGTGTGTAAAGGTGTGTAACGGGTGTGTAACGGGTGTGTAAAGGTGTGTAACGGGTGTGTAACGGGTGTGTAAAGGTGTGTAACGGGTGTGTAAAGGTGTGTAAAGGTGTGTAAAGGTGTGTAACGGGTGTGTAACGGGTGTGTAAAGGTATGTAAAGGTGTGTAAGGTGTGTAAAGGTGTGTAACGGGTGTGTAACGGGTGTGTAAAGGGAGTAACAGCTGTGAATATGGTCAGAATATGAAGGTTAAGTTACGAAGATGTAATACCGTCGACTTAGGAAGAAAAAAACATAATAAAAGCGGTTTCTTATGCGGATTTTTGAGGAACAATGAGGAAGTGTTGCTATGGAGGACATGATTAGGGGAGCGCGGAGAAGAGAAAAAAAAGGAATGGGAGGAATGGGAACGTATTTAGGACATAAGGAAAGAAAAAGAGTGTACGTTATATTTAATAATGGTAGATATTGTATAATCACCACGTAAGAATAGCATCAAGAAAAAGCTACCACTCGCACTTCACATTCCTTTTCGCTTGAGGTTGAGGTGTAATATTAATGATTAACCCCTTCACGTCCAGATCTTTCCTTTGCTATTAAAAATCGTCAGTTGTTAGACATAAAATAACGAAAAGTAACTGAATATACCAAATTAGTTAGTGGACAAGGATACTAGACAGGTCATATCTATAAAATATTGCTTATATTCACTAAAAATCGTCTTATGGTACCCAAATTACAATGGAAATTATGTTCTGGGTCTCAAGGGGTCAAGGGAGTGTGGAGAAGAAAGAAAGAATGGAAGGTATGGGCATGATACGTACGCCGTCACGCCCTCTCTGCTTATCACGACATTTTCTCATGCACAGCTTCACGGGTGGGGGAGGTGTGAGAGGCGCCCTTACACCCGCCCTCACCACGCCCACACCCTGCATCAAGACTAGCAAACAGGTTAAACCACGTGCAGATTAGTGACGTCAGAAAAAGTTTTGTGTAGAAAACGACGATTAAAAGTCTAGTTCAAAAAAGTTTCAAAAAGTAAAAGTTTCTGTCTCTGGAACAATAATATAAAGTAAATAAAATAATAATAATAATGATAAATAAAAAGTAGAAAAAGTATATATCCCAGGTTTTTGGATCAGAAGGAAAAAAGCAATCACATTATATCAGCCTCGAGTATCCTTATGAATATCACATCATAGAATACTTAGGTAAACGCTTAACAATTACGGAACAACCATGAACTTCTTTCGGTTATAGACGCGAGGAATTACACACACACACACACACACACACACACACACACACACACAACACACATACACCAGACACACACACACACACACACACACACACACACACACACATTGACAACTGTTAGTGGGGTGGTGCTGAAATGGAGGCAGGCATTGAGGGCGGGGGGGGGGAAAAGGGGGTTAGGCAGGGGTCCTCGCTTCCCCTCCCTATAGATGGGCGCGTCCTTGCCCACCCCAAGCCCACCCACTGACCAGCGGACATGATGGTCCCCGCGCCGCCGTGACTCGAGGGAAACGTAACCTAGATAAAGTGCCCGCATTCCTCCCCCCTCTACCTGGCCCCCCCCCCCTAATGTCCCTCACCCCCCTCCACCACCACTACCATATTTCCCCCCTCCTCCCCTTCCCCCTCCCCCCCTGCCATCTTTCCTCTCTGTGGCTAGAGGAAAATTGTGACCCAGATAAATTAAAGGAGAAATTCTTGTCCTGTGTCCTACCTTCCTCATTTTTTTTCTCTCTCTCTCTCTCTCTCTCTCTCTCTCCTCTCTCTCTCTTCTCTCTCTCTCTCCCTCTCTCTCTCTCTCTCTCTCTCTCTTTCTCTCTCTCTCTCTCTCTTACGTGTGTATGGACCCACATATCAACAAACATTATATTTGTACTGGAAAAAACCTCCGTCAGTTCTGTATTTGAATCAAAACATTTAAAAAAAAAAACCCATCCTAAATGCATCCTCAATTAAGATCACAGGAATAAGACCGCAAGGAATGAGTGTCGTGGCGTTGTTTCCGCATCACCACACCGTTACATCTCTTACCGGGGCACAAGGAGGCTCCAGATATGAGGTGATGCACAAGAAAGAAAGAAAGAAAGAGAGAAACAGCACATTACTACTACCACATATCGCCATCCATTCCCTTCTTCCTCCTTTTCCTCCTTCTATTTCCTCAAGCAATACAACAAAACTTAAAACCCAAATTCCAGTCTTCGTTCAAGGTGTCTTTTCCGGCGTGAGAGTTCCAAGAGTTCCTTTCACTACTATAGACAGACTTTTATTATACATTATTTCCCTCATTCTTAATCATTGGCCTGTCTATCCCCGTGGGCTGATGGCACAGAAATGCTTAGTAAACAACAGGGAGGCTTTGAAGGTTATGTTAGATAGATTGGTCAATAGTTAGGTTGAAATGCAGTCTTTGAAAGATGAGCTCCTTGAATTCAATCATGTAGTAATCCAACTGTGTGTGTGTGTGTGTATATTTTATAGGGTATTTTTTTTCGAAAACTGTTTAGTGTTTACTGTATGGACCATAATTTTTTTTAATTAACCGGTTTCAATTAATTATGTTCTTATTTATGATTGCTTGAAACTAAGTGTACCTACCTAACTGAAATTGTGGTCAATAAACACTTACTTACTTATTTACTTACTGTGTATCCACGTAATAAAGGTTGGTGTTACTTAAGGTTAGTAAGCAGGGTAGAACGAGAAGTAACGGATTCAAGCTGGAAAAGCGTAGATTTAAACAGGAAATTGGGAGAAACTGGTTCACAAATAGGGTGGTGAATGATTGGAATGGACTAAGTCGTCAGGTGGTCAATGCGGAGTCTATTGGGGTCTTTAAAAGGAGTCTGGATAAATTCATGGATGGGGAAGAGAGGTGGATGTAGGTAGAGTTAGGTAACAGGAACTACCTCGTGTAGGTCTCACGGCCTCTTGTAGCTTCCTTACTTTCTTATGTTCTTATGTTAGAGTACAGACTTTTGAGCCATGTAGACTATTAATATGAAGGAAATGAAGAAGAAATAAGAAAATAAATGAAAGAAAGACTACTAATATGAAGGAAATGAAGGAGAAATGAGGAAATAAATGCAAGGAAGACTACTAATATGAAGGAAATGAAGAAGAAATAAGAAAATAAATGAAAGAAAGACTACTAATATGAAGGAAATGAAGAAGAAATAAGAAAATAAATGAAAGAAAGACTACTAATATGAAGGAAATGAAGAAGAAATGAAAGAATTAATGAAAGGAAGACTACTAATATGAAGGAAATGAAGAAGAAATGAGGAAATAAATGAAAGGAAGACTACTAATATGAAGGAAATGAAAAAATAAATGAAAGAAGACTACTAATATGAAGGAAATGAAGAAGAAATAAGAAAATAAATGCAAGGAAGACTACTAATATGAAGGAAATGAAGAAGAAATGAGGAAATAAATGAAAGGAAGACTACTAATATGAAGGAAAATGAAAAATAAAATGAAAGAAGACTACTAATATGAAGGAAATGAAGAAGAAATAAGAAAATAAATGAAAGGAAGACTACTAATATGAAGGAAATGAGAAAATAAATGAAAGAAGACTACTAATATGAAGGAAATGAAGGAGAAATGAGAAAATAAATGAAAGAAGACTACTAATATGAAGGAAATGAAGAAGAAATAAGAAAATAAATGAAAGGAAGACTACTAATATGAAGGAAATGAAGGAGAAATGAGGAAATAAATGAAAGAAAAACTACTAATATGAAGGAAATGAAGGAGAAATGAGAAAATAAATGAAAGGAAGACTACTAATATGAAGGAAATGAAGGAGAAATGAAAAAATAAATGAAAGGAAGACTACTAATATGAAGGAAATGAAGAAAATAAATGAAAGAAAGACTACTAATATGAAGGAAATGAAGAAGAAATGAAAAAATAAATGAAAGAAAAACTACTAATATGAAAGAAATGATAAATGAAAGTAAGATGACCACTTAGTAAGGATTGTTGGGTGAGCCACTTGCTAAAAAAAGAATGGGAAATGTGGAAATATTGTCTGTTCACTTATTTTGTTGTAATAGATTCACATAGAAAAGAAAGTGTCTAGTATAGGATATGACAAACTCTTTCCTTTTATTATGTATTGCTTCTCTCTCTCTCTCTCTCTCTCTCTCTCCGTTCTCTCTCTCTTCTCTCTCTCTTCTCTCTCTCTCCTCTCTCTCTCCTCTCCTCTCTCTCCTCTCCTCCTCTCTCTCCTTTCTCTCCTCTCTCTCTCTCTCTCTCTCTCTCTCTCTCCTATTATATTATTTCTATACATCTGTGACTTTTTATCTTCATCAAATCATTATCATATACATAACTATATTGCAATTCTGTCTTTACATTCACAATTACGTATATTACTTGTCTGTCCGTCTGTCTGTATGTCGTTTCTCGCCTTCCAGGAAGAAATACTTGACCCAAATCTACGTTCCCTTAAATTTCCTTTCCTTGCCTTCCTACTTTCCATCTGCCATTCCCTCCCTCCCTCTCTCTGTCCCTTCCTCCTCTACCTGTGTCAGTCCAGGTAAGTTCCTTGTGTTCCTTTCATACATATCCTCCAAATATATCTTTCAACCTTCTGTCTCTTTCTTACCTGTCCTTGATGTAGTCTCTCGTCGACCTGACCACCAATTAATCTTTTGGGTTTTGGGTCCGTTACACAAGGCATTATTCTGGTACAAATAATGATGTTTCTTAATAGGTTTCTGGTTTTTTTTTTGGAGGGGGAGGAGTTGTAAGTCGAAGGGAGATTCTGGGTATGAAAAAGGGGTGGGTGTTTGGAGGGGGAGGGGAAGGGGAGTAGGGGAGGGGGGAGGGAAGGGAAGAAGGGGAAGGAAGGGGTGGGTGTTTGGAGGGGGAGGAGGGGAAGTAGGGGAGGGGGTGAAGGGGGAGGGGAAGGGGGGTTTGGAGGGGAAGGGGTGGGTGTTTGAAGGGGGGGGAGGAGGGGAAGGAAGGTTTTTGGAAGGACAGGGGAAGGGAAGGGGGGTCTTGGGGCGAAGGGGAAGGGGGTGGGTATGGAAGATTCTGGGTATGGAAAAGGGATGGGTATTTGGAGGGGATGGGGGGGGTGTTTGGAGTGGGAGGGGGGTTGAAGGGTTGAGGGGAAGGGAAGAGGGGGGAGGAAGGGGTGGGTGTTTGGAGGGGGAGAGGGGGAAGGGGGGGAAGCTGGTGTCCCCTGAAGATGTAACGGCAAAGAGAAAGTAAAGAGGTGGAGGGAAGGGGGTGAGGAAAGGGGAGGAAGGGGGTGATGAGGTCGTCCTTGAAGACCTACGGCACTCTCCTCCCTTTCCTTTTATCTACCCCTTCCCCCCTCCCCCTCCTTGTCCTTCCTCTAAAATAATACCCCCTTACCTCTCCCCTATACCCTCCCTCCTACCCTATCCCTTCCCTTCCTCTCTCCTATACCCTCCTTCCCTTCCTCTCTCCTATACCCTCCCTCCCTTCCTCTCTCCTATACCCTCCTACCCTTCCTCTCTCCTATACTCTCCTTCCCTTCCTCTCCCCTATACCCTCCTACCCTTCCTCTCTCCTATACTCTCCTATACCCTCCTACCCTTCCTCTCTCCTATACCCTCCTTCCCTTCCTCCCTCCTATACCCTCCTTCCCTTCCTCTCCCCTATACCCTCCTACCCTTCCTCTCTCCTATACCCTCCCACCTACCCCTTCCCTTCCTGTCCACTGCCTAATAAAACTTTCCCTTTGTGGCGTTACTTTAATGACACGTCCGCCGTTAACACGTTGTACCCTGCTAATAGACACCCCCTCCCCCCCCCCCCCCCCCCCAACACCCCCATCACCCGCCCCCCAACCCCCCTCACCCCGCCCCCCAACACCCCCTTCCCCCCTCACCCCGCCACCCAACACCCCCCTTCCCCCCTCACCCCGCCCCCCAACCCCCCCTTCACCCCCCAACAAAACCCGTAAACCTATAAAAAAATATATGCCTTACTTTTTTTCTTTTTTTATTCGTTCTCACTTCACCTACCATCTATAAGTGATATCTATAAGTGACATCTATAAGTGACATCTATAAGTGACATCTATAAGTGACATCTATAAGTGACATCTATAAGTGACATCTATAAGTGACATCTATAAGTGACATCTATAAGTGACATCTATAAGTGACATCTATAAGTGACATCTATAAGTAACATCTATAAGTGACATCTATAAGTGACATCTATAGTGACATCTATAAGTGACATCTATAAGTGACATCTATAGTGACATCTATAAGTGACATCTATAAGTGACATCTATAAGTGACATCTATAAGTGACATCTATAAGTGACATCTATAAGTGACATCTATAAGTGACATCTATAAGTGACATCTATAAGTGACATCTATAAGTGACATCTATAAGTGACATCTATAAGTGACATCTATAAGTGACATCTATAAGTAACATCTATAAGTGACATCTATAAGTGACATCTATAAGTGACATCTATAGTGACATCTATAAGTGACATCTATAAGTGACATCTATAAGTGACATCTATAAGTGACATCTATAAGTGACATCTATAAGTGACATCTATAAGTGACATCTATAAGTGACATCTATAAGTGACATCTATAAGTGACATCTATAAGTGACATCTATAAGTGACATGTATAAGTGACATCTATCAGTGACATCTATAAGTGACATCTATAAGTGACATCTATAAGTGACATCTATAAGTGACATCTATAAGTGACATCTATAAGTGACATCTATAAGTAACATCTATAAGTGACATCTATAAGTGACATCTATAAGTGACATCTATAAGTGACATCTATAAGTGACATCTATAACTGTCTTTATTGTGTTTTTGTTTTGACCTTCCAAGTTGTTTTTAAAGTGATTTTTTTCTATAACAACCTTCAACAACTCTCCTCAAGCCCCCCTCGACCCCCCCCCCCCAAAAAAAAACCATAACCTAAAAAAATATATATCCCTTATTTTTTTGTTATCATTTTATCATTATTTTCATTATTATTTGATCTTTTTCCCCTCAAAAAAAACCGATAATCTAACAAAAAAAAATTTCGTCCCTCAAAAAAAAAAAAAAAATATATATATATCCCTTACAATTCTCTCTTATTTTTATTCGTCCTCATTTCTTCTAACATCTATAAGTGATCTATTTCACCTTACATCATTTTTTGTCTCTATTTCGCACGTGATAGATGTTTGAATGGTTAGCATGTGTGTGGTGTGCGACGAGTAACTAGAAGCGTCTGTAAGCTCTGAGTTATCTTTGTTATCCGGAAGGTATCAGGAATCAGTTAATATATAGACGAGCAAGAAGATATAGTGGGCGAATATTGGTTTGAAAATAAGAATATCGAAGAAACAAAAAGAACGATCAATAATTTTTTGGAGGATCCGGGAAAGGAAGAGGAAAGAAAGAGACAGAAATGAAAGGATAAAACAAGAACTACAAGAAGACAAGACCAACACACTCAAGACCCAGATAGCGAGAAGACACATGAGGGAGTGCGATGAAAGGCCAGACTCCCGACCCACAACACAATTGGAACTGAATACTCACGTGACCTATAAATCCCATACCTTTGCCAGTAATCGGAGCAACAGGCAGATAACGCAAGTCCTAAACACACACACACACACACGCCTCATCGCCCATATACAAGGTAACGGCACCCGCCTCAGGGCCTTGCTGTAAAGGAAGCGTTTCACGGCTTTCCTCTAAGGTCGCGACGCCTGATCTTTG
>JACEEZ010016364.1:222500-235000 GCA_016584305.1 Chionoecetes opilio
ATAATACAGATGATTTAGTAATCTCTCTCTCTCTCTCTCTCTCTCTCTCTCTCTCTCTCTCTCTCTCTCCTCTCTCTCTCTCTCTCACTCTCTCTCTCCTCTCTCTCTCTCCTCTCTCTCTCTCTCCTCTCTCTCTCTCCCCTCTCTCCTCTCTCTCTCTCGGCTCCCTCTCTCTCCTCTCTCTCTCTCTCTCTCTCATCTCCTCTCTCTCCTCCCTCTCTCTCTCTCCCCCTCCTCCTCTCCTCCTTTCTCTCTTCATCTCCTCTCTCCTCTTCTTCCTTCTTCCCCCCCCTCTCTCTCCTCTCTCTCCTCTCTCTCTCTCTCTCCCCTTTCCTCCTCTCTCTCCTCTCTCTCTCTCTCTCTTCTCTCTACCCATAATCTTGCTATAGCACCAAGACTCCATCAAAACGATGCTCTTTTGGTGCCGTGGTTGTGATTGGCTGCCTTGGTGCTGACAACCACAATCATGACCACAACTATAACAACAATGACATCCACCACCATCACTACCCCTTCTACACACAGGTCTTGAACTCTGCGCACTACTACTACTAATAAGAGTAATGATAATGATAATAATAATGATAATGATAATGATAATGATAATAATAATGATAATGATAATGATAATGAAAATAATGATTTCAAAAATAAAAAAAGGGAATTAAGGGAAAAATGCAACAGTAGTAAAATAAGAAAAATTAAAAAGGAATATTTTTTTTATACTTTTGCAGCTGAAGATGTTGAGGACAAAAAGAAAAGAAAGAGGAAGAGGAAGAATACAAGGAATACAAAGGAAGAACAGACAGCAACAGCCCTACTGGGCCAAACGAGGCTGTCTGTGTGACTACTTTCTACCACTATAGTTTCTACGTGTTAGAGGTAAAAGAATAGTAAAGTTGAAGGCTCCTCCCCACCCACCTGTCCCTCCGGCCGAGGCAGGCAGGAAAAGAGTGAGAAAAAATCACCATGCAGTATAGAAAAACTGCCATGGACTTTTATAGGAAAGATTGCAGGAGAGACAGACTCTAAACTAAAGCTAACGCTACAAAAAAAAAGAGTTTACGTGGGGCCGAAGTAATCGAGTTGGGAAGTTGATGCTAAGTATTTATCTAGTTTGATCTTAAATGCCTCAACCGTGTTACTATTAACTACTTGTGCTGGAAGAGAGTTCCATATATTAACAACTCTATTAAAGAAAAAAAGAGCTTCGCTTCATGTGACCGAAATCGCTTACCAATGATCTTGTATCCATTACTACGAGTAGTGCTTGTCCAATCAATATTCAAATAGTCGTTTATGTTAACATTATCGAAGCCATGGAACATTTTAAACAATTCTATTAAGTCTCCTCGCAACCTACGTTTTGACAAACTGAACAAGTTAAGTTCCTTCAATCGCTCTTCGTATGGCTTGTTTCAAAAGCGCGGAATCATTTTAGTAACTTTTCTTTGTACTCTCTCCAGTTTGAGTATATCTTTTCTATAGTAGGGTGACCAGAACTGAACGCAATATTCAAGATGAGGACGTACGATAGCATTGAAAAGTGTAAGAATGACTTTTTCAGACTTATATTCGAAAGTTCTTCCTATGAAACCAGTTAATTTGTTAGCCCTCTTAACAACTTCTGAACAATGTTTACTGGGCTTGAGGTCGTTGCTTATAATAATCCCCAAGTCTTTTTCTTCGGTAACATTGGAAAGTTCATGTCCGTCCATTGAGTAGTTAATTTGATCGTTATTACTTCCTATATGAAAAACCTTACACTTATCGGTATTAAATTTCATCTGCCACTTCTTTGCCCAACTAACTAAGCGATCAAGGTCAGATTGCAATGTGCATCTTATCGGCATTGTGATTACTTTATTCGTTTATTTTAGTATCGTCCGCAAAATTTGATATCTTACAAGTGAGGCCTTCGTCAATATCGTTACATAGATTAAAAAAAGTACAGGACCTAGTACAGATCCTGCGGTACCCCACTTAACCATTTTTGCCGAATAGGGTATGGATGGTGTGTAAATGGTGTGACAGGGGTGGTGATGACAGGGTTAGGGAAACTGATGTGAGGGTTTGTAGTGATGATGGTGATGATGATGGTGGTGACAGGGGTAGAGATGACATGGGTGGTGGTGATGATGGTGATGACAGGGGTGGTGATGACAGGGGTAGGGAAGACATGAATGGTGATGGTGTAGTGATGATGGTGATGATGATGGTGGTGACAGGGGTAGAGATGACATGGGTGGTAGTGATGATGGTGATGACAGGGGTGGTGATGACAGGGGTAGGGAAGACATGAATGGTGGTGGTGTGGTGATGATGATGATGGTGATGGTGGTGGTGGCTTTTCCGTGATACAGTTCGTAAAAAGTGAAGCAGAGTTAATATTTTTCTTTCTACTACACAAGGTTTAAACTGAACACTAATATGGAGCATGAATGTGTCCTCGGAATAAATATTTTACATACTATATTATGGTGTGTGTGTGTGTGTGTGTGTGTGTGTGTGTGTGTGTGTGTGTGTGTGTGTGTGTGTGTGTGTGTGTGTGTGTGTGTGTGTGTGTGTGTAGCTAGATGCTTTTCCTCTTCCAGGAGGAGGAGTAGAAGGAGAAGGAAGAGAAAAAAGGGATGGAAAGAAAGGAAACTAAAGGGAAAGGCGACGTTACTTCATTAGACAGACTGATGGATAATAATAGAGAGGGCGGAATAGAGAAAGTGGGGAGGAGGCGGAGGAAGGAGAGGAGGGGAGGGGGGGTAGGGGAGAGGAGGAGAGGAGGAGGAGGGAGGAGGAGGAGGAGGAGGAAAAAGGGGGAAAAACGGGGGAAGAGAAAGGGTCAGGTGAAAGTGTTTGTGACCGCAGAGTGAAAGCACGAGTTGACCTTCCTAACCCCCAACACCCCCCCCCCCCCCCCCCCCCCCCCTCAACCCTTGGTCCACATAAAAAAAGGTGAAAAGAAAGGTTTATCCCGGGAAAGAGATATGGGGGTAGGGGGTGGGGAGGGGGTGGGTATAGGGGAGGGGTATGTGGGGGGAAGGTTAAGGGTGGGAGGGGGAAGGGTTTGAGGGGGGGAGGGGGAAGGGGTTTGAGGGGGAGAGAGGGTAAGTTAAAATTATAGAAAGAGGTGGGGATGAGGGTGGGCAAAGAGATATGGGGGCGGGGAGGGAGGGGGAGGGAAGGGAGGGGGAGGGGAAGGGGGTAGGTGGTGGGGGAAGGGGGAGGAAGGGAGGGAGGGGTAGGAGGGGGTGGGTAAGTTACTAAAAAGAATTCCACCCTTTACCTTCATTTACAGGCAGCCGTTGGAGACTTGAGGTGACAGACGGGCCTTGCGTCGCCCCCTCCCCCCCTAAACTCGTAACGTCTTACTGGGGAAAAAAGGAAAAATATGGTATTATCTCAAACTAAAAGAGAGAGAGAGAGAGAGAGAGAGAGAGAGAGAGAGAGAGAGAGAGAGAGAGAGAGAGAGAGAGAGAGAGAGAGAGAGAGAGAGAGAGAGAGAGAGAGATTTTGCAATTAGTTTTTCCTTAAAGTAGTAAATCCATCATACCTGGGTCTACATTTAATTACCTAAGGACTTGACGAGCTCCATCAATGCTACCTGTACATAGGGGAAGGAACACGTGACATAACAGACTGCAGAGTGGGAGACAACACGTGACTCACAACATGCAGAGTGGATAGGAAAGAGGTGACTCCACATGCCAGTGTGATAGGCAAATTGAAATTCACCAACATGCCAGAGTGTAAGAAAGTAAGTGAATCACAGACATGCCAGAGTGGATAAGAAAAGGACGTCACATCAACAGACATGCCAGAGTGGGTAAGAAAAGGACATGACATCAACAGACATGCCAGGGTGGATAAGAAAAGGACGTGACATCAACAGACATGCCAGGGTGGATAAGAAAAGGACGTGACATCAACAGACATGCCAGGGTGGAAGAGAAAGGACGTGACATCAACAGACATGCCAGGTGGATAAGAAAAGGACGTGACATCAACAGACATGCCAGGGTGGATAGGAAAAGGACGTGACAGCAACAGACATGCCAGAGTGGATAAGAAAAGGACGTGACATCAACAGACATGCCAGAGTGGATGAGAAAAGGACGTGACATCAACAGACATGCCAGAGTGGATGAGAAAAGGACGTGACATCAACAGACATGCCAGGGTGGATGAGAAAAGGAAGTGACATCACAACATGCCAGAGGATGAGAAAAGACGTGACATCAACAGACATGCCAGGGTGGATGAGAAAGGACGAACATCACGACATGCCAGAGTGGATAAGAAAAGGACATGACATCAACAGACATGCCAGAGTGGATAAGAAAAGGACATGACATCAACAGACATGCCAGAGTGGATAAGAAAAGGACGTGACATCAACAGACATGCCAGGGTGGATGAGAAAAGGACGTGACATCAACAGACATGCCCAGGGTGGTGAGAAAAAGGAAGTGACATCAACAGACATGCCAGTGGATGAGAAAAGCGTGACATCAACAGAAAGCCAGAGTGGATGAGAAAAGGACGTGACAACAACAACAGCCAGAGTGATGAGAAAGGTACGTGACATCAACAGACTGACCAGGTGGATAAGAAAAGGACGTGACATCAACAGACATGCAGGGTGGATAAGAAAGACATGACATCAAACAGACATCTAGGGTGGATAGAAAAGGACGTGACTCAACAGACAGCCAGAGGGAAGTAAAAGGACCATGAACAACAGACATGCCAGGGTGGATAAGAAAAGGACATGACATCAACACATGCAGGGTGATAAGAAAAGGGCAGTGACATCAACAGACATGCAGGGTGATAAGAAAAGGACGTCACATCAACAGAATGCCAGAGTGGATAAGAAAAGGAATAGCTCCCAGACATGCCAGAGTGATAAAAAGGACGTGACATCAACAGACAATGCCAGAGTGGATGAAAAAGGACTGACATCAACAGACACCAGGGTGGATAAGAAAAGGACATGACATCACAGACATGCCAGAGTGGATAAGAAAAGACGTACATCAACAGATTCCCAGAGTGGATAGAAAAGGACGTGACATCAACAACATGCCAGGGTGATAGAAAAGGACGTGCATCAACAGACATGCCAGGGTGGGTAAGAAAAGACGTGACATCAACAACTGCCAGAGTGGATAAGAAAAGGACTGACATAAGACATGCCAGGGTGGATGGAAAAAAGGCGTGACATCAACAGACATGCCAGGGTGGATAGGAAAAGGACTGAAAATCAACAGACATTGCCGGTGATGGAAAAGGACTGACATCACAGACATCCGAGTGAGTATAAAAAAAACAAAAAAAAAACAAAAGCAAAGCAACAAAAGAGGAAAAAAAGAGAAAGTAGGTCAGACCAGCAAGAAAAGAGAGAAAAACAGAATTATATAGTTTCACACACAAAAAATAGACCAAGAAAGAAGAGGAAAAAAAAAAAGGGACGTTACAACACCAAGAAAAGATGAAAACAGAATGATAAAGTTTCACAACAAAATAAAAACCGGGAAAGCAACACGTAACATTAACAGAGGAAAAAAAAAATCTTCCCCCCTCCCCCAAAAAAAATTATAAAAAAGAAGAGTCATGAAAGAAGAAGACAAAGAGAATAAGAAAAGGCGCGTCACAACACCAAGAAAGGAAAGGAAAACAGCTTAATATAGTTTCCCCCAAAAAAAATCATACACTCGCACGATAGGTACACTTTCAGAAATAAGGGGTATATTAAGGGTAGAATTGTTACATCGCACCATCACTACCCTTTTTAAACCCTATGTCCAGGCTGGAGGGTAGATGCTGCCGATTATACCCTTCATCTACCCTTTATCTACCCTTTTTAGACGGAGGGATGAGAAAGGGTATATTGGGGTTGAAAAAAGGGGATATTTGGGGTTGGAAAAAGGGGATATTTGTAAGGGTAGAAAAAGGGTAGCAGTATTTCATCACTACAAACACCCTTTTTCTACCCTTTTCCTGCCCTTCTTTTCTAAGAGTGTAAGGTACAGTAGGTATGTCATTAACGCATGCCTGTTCATTTACTCGAACTACATCGTTAAGGAAGGGGATTAACTAAGACTTTTAAAACGTCAAACTACTTGGGTATAAATAATAATTAAATAAAAAAAAAATCATATGTACATTTAATTTATTCATATTATCCAAATTTTGAAGGCCTCCCAAATTTTTTTATGGTGAGGTTAAGAAATACACACACACACAAAACACACAAAAACAAAAACAACAAAACAAAAAAAAAAAAAAACAAAAAAACATAACAAAAACCCCCAAAAAAAAAACAACAACAACAACAACAACAAAAACAACAAAAACAAAAAAAACCAAAAAACAACAACAAAAAAAAAAAACAAAAACAAAAAAACAAAACAAAAACAAAAAACAAAAAAAACAAAACAACAACAAAAAAAACAAAACAAAAACAAAAAACAAAACACCAACAACAACAAAAACAACAAAAAACCAACAACAAAACAACAAACAAAAAACTCCAAACACAAAATAAAAAGAAATACCCTTAACCGACCAGGGACACCAAAAAATTGCAAACAACATAAACGGGTGATTAATGGGGGTGAAGCTTATTATCCTAAACCCGTTATTTGGGTTGGCATAATTTTTTGAATAATAAATCTGGGTCCGACCCGGGCGGAGTCTTTTGGGGATGCAAAGAGAAAACGGAAACATTTTTGCCCAAAAAGCTTTTTTTCTTTTTTCTCTCGACACTTCTTTTTCTCTAAATTATATGAGGGGGGTCGTCTTTAATACTCATATTTATTTTCCCTTTTCTTTTTCTTGGGGGAGGGTGGAGGGGTGGAGGAGAGGTGTCTTTTTAAAAAAAAGAAATAAACAAAGGAAGCTAAAGAAAACCCTGGATAAAAAAAAAAGGGGGGGGGTATTTGGTTTTAACATACCTACATCCACCTTTATCCCCCATCCTGAAAATTTTAACCTCCCCCTCCTGTATACCTCCCGTAAATACCTCCTGCGTGCCCCTTTTCTTCGCCCTTCGGGATATCTGCCCCACTCTCAAAATAAGGGGGTTTCATTTTTAATTTTTAAATTTTTTTAAAGCACTACCCTACCCTTTTTTAAAACCCTTTCACAAAAGGGTAGGGAAAAATTTTCCCCCAAAATTTTTTAACCCTTCTCTACCCTTTATCTCCCTTTTTTGACGAGAGGGTTGGAAAAGGGGATATTTGCTCGATCCAAAAGGGTATTTTGTAAGGGTAGAAAAAAGGGGACAGTATTTTACACTACAATACCCTTTTTTACCCTTTTTTCCCCACCCTTTTTTTTTTTTTGAAGTTCCCCCCCATTTCCTCCTTTTAAAGCCCCCTATTGACTCCGCATAACTCCCGGACGAGGGTCCATTCCAATCTTTCCACCCTTTTTGTGAGCCGTTTCTCCCATTTCTCTTTTAAATTACCACCCTATTCGAAAACCATTTTTCCCCCTATTTTTTTTCTAATCTACTTTTTTAGTTTTTTAACCATTACTTCTTGTTCTACCCTGATTCTAGAAATTTTTGATGACTTTTGTACTGCTATGTATATCGTTCCCCCATTGACCCCGCAAGTCCCCCCTTTCCTTCCCCCCTTAAAAACCCCAAAAAAACTTTATTGCCCCTTTTTTTATTTTCCTTTGTTATGTTTTTGTATGGAAAAAAAAAATGCCGGATCTGTACCCCCATCGTTTCTTTTTTTTTCCCCTCCTCTCTCTCCTCTCTCCCCTCTCTCTTCTTCCTTTCCCCTCTCTCTCTCCCCCCCTTTTTTCCCCCTCTCTCTCTCTCTCCCCCTCTCCCTCCCCCCCTCTCTTCTCTCTCCCCTCTCTCTCTCTCCTCATTACCCCCCCCTTCCCCCCCTTTTTAATCTCTCCAGCCTTAAGCCTCTCACCCCCCCCGCTCCCCCCCCCCCCCTTCCCCCCCCCGGGTCTTCATGTTTTTAGGTTGACCAGGATTTGCCAGGGGGGGGGGGGGGGTCAACAAAGGGGGGGGGAGGATGGAAGGGAAGGGGATTGGGGTGGAAGGGGAGGAGGAGGAGGAGGAGGGGAGGGGAAAGGAGGAGGGGGGGGAGGGGAGAGGAGGAGGGGGGGAAAAAGGAGGGGGAAGGGGGGAAAAAGAAAGTGTGGAAAGAAAGGGGGGGGAAGGGAAGGGAGGGAAAAGGGGCGGGAAGGAGGAGGAGGGAGGAGGAGGGGGGGAGGAGGGGAGGAGGGAGGGGGGGGGGAGGAGGGGAGGGGGGAAAAAAAAGGGTTTAAGAATTTTTTTTGGGGGGGGGGGGGGGGAAAAAATTTTTTTTTTAAAAAAAAATGTTCCCTTCCTTCCCCTTTTTATAATTTTTTTTTTTCCTTTGCCCTTTTTCTTTTTCTTTTTTTTTTTTTTCTTCTCCCTTCTTTTTTTTTCTTTTTGGGGATAGTTTTTTTTCTTCTCTTCCCTTTTTCTCCCCCTTTTTCCCCTCCCCCCTGTCTTCTCTCTCTCCTCCTTCTTTTTTTTTCTCCTTTCTCTTTTGTTTCGTCTCTAAACACACAACCCTCTCTCTCTCTCTCTCTCCCCCCTCCTTCTCCCCTCTCTCTCCCCTCTTCTCCCCTCTCTCTTCTCCCGGTTTCCTTCTCTTCCTTCTTCTCTTCTCTCTCTCCTCTCTCCTCTTTCCTTCTTCTCTCCTCCCTCTCTCTCTCTCTCTCTCTTTCTCTCCCCTCCTCTCTCTCTCCTCTTCTGTCTCCTTCCCCTTCTAAAATCTCCTTCTCTTTTAACCCCTCTCTCTCTTCTCTCTCTCTCTCTTCTCTCTCTCTTTTTCCCCCCCCCCCCCCCCCTCTCTCTCTCCTCTCCCTCTCTCTCTCTCTCTCTCTCCCTCCCTCTGTCTGCTTTCCTCTTTTTTTCCGTCCCTCTCTCTCTCTCTCCTCCTCCTCTCTCTCTCTCTCTCTCCCTCTCCTCTCTCTCTCCTCTCTTCTCTCCTCTTCCTCTCTCTCTCTCTCTCTCGTCTGAAAATCTCTCTTTCTCATCTGTAACACTCTCTCTTCCTCTCTTCTCTCTCTCCTTCTCTCTCTCTCCCTCTTTTTCTTTTCTCTCTCTTTTCCTTTTCTCCCCTCCTCTCTCTCTCTCTCTCCTCCTCTCCAGAAATTCCTACGGTTTTTTCCCCCCCCCCCCTCTAGTGTCAGGGGTGAAGGTTTTGGAGGTACTAGAAGGTTTTCACGATATGCAAATTTGTTTTGTCGTCTCTCTTTTCTCTTTCCCCCTTCTCTCTCTCTTTCTCTCTTCTCTCCTCTCTCTTCTCTCTCTCTCTTCTCTCCCCTTCTCTCTCTCTCTCTCCTTCTCTCTCTCTCTCTTTTCTCCATGCACAAAAAAATGTATATCTTTTCTTTTCCAAGCCCTTTAAATTTATTTTTTGCTGTGTGTGTGTTGTGGGTGTGTGTTGGTGTGTGGTGTTTGTGTGTGTGTGGGTTGTTGTGTGTGTGTGGTGTGTGTGTGTGGGTGTGTGTGTGTGTGGGTGTGGGTGGGTGGGGTGTATTGTGTGTTTTTGTGTGTGGGGTTTTGTGTGTGTGTGTGTGTGAGTGGGGTGTTCGGTGGGTGTGTGTGTATGGTGTGTGTGTGTGTGTGGGGTTGTTTTGGTGTGTGGGGGTTTGTGTGTGTGTGGGTGTGTGTGGGGTTTGGGGTTTTAATAATGACGATAATATAATATAACAAAACAATGACAATATAATAATAAAAAATAATAATGATAATAAAAAGATAATAATAATAAGATACTACTACAAATAAAAATAATAATAATAATAAAAATAATGTTAAAAAATATAATAATGAAATGAAATGTAAAAATAATGATAAAAATAATAAAAATAAAAATAATAATAATAATAATGAATAAAATAATATAATAATAATAAAAAAATAATGATAATGTAATGAAAATAATAATAAAATTAATAAAAATAAATGAACAACAAAGTCCTCTTTTTATGCTAAGTGACGATACAATCAAGCGTCTCCCATAAAAAACACAACACAAACCCCACACACACACACACACACACCACACACAACACACACACACACACACACACACACACCAAAAACAAATAAATAAATAAATAAAGCTAAATAAATACAACGGCGCGATTGCCAGAGACCTGAAAAACCTGAAAAACCCAGGTAGTTCAACCCCCCCTAAACCCCCTTAAACCCCTTAAAACCCCCTTTCCCCCTTCACCCCCCCCCCCTTTTCCTCCCTGCCCCCCCCACCCCTTCAACCCCCCCTTCCCCCTGCCCCCCCCTTAAACCTCCCCCTTCCCCCCTCCCCACCCCTTAAAACCTTTTCCCCTTTCCCTCGCCCCCCCTTCAACCTCCCCCTTCCCTCCTGCCCCCCCCCTTTCAACCCTCCTTTCCCCCCCTTTTCAACCCCCTTTACTCCCCCCTTTCCCTCCCCTTCAACCTCCCCTTTTTACCCCTTAAAACCCCCCCCTTCCCCCTCTTCCCCCTCCCTTTCCCCCCCCCCAACCCTTCCCCCCCCTTCAACCTCCCCCCTTCAACCCTTCACCTCCCCCCCCCCAAGGTTAAAATAAAAAAAGTTAGTCTCGATATGTGGGTCGCATGGTTAAGCTGGTCTATTCCTCGTAGTACGGGGATCCACAAAGGTTCAAAACTGTTTATGGTTTCTATTAAATGGACCCCAAGGGGTATCCACACACACACACACCCCCACACCACACACACACACACAGACACACACAAACCCAAAACACACACCCATAAAGTAGTTGTAAATATTTATTCCCGGGGCACATTATGCTCCCCTATTTTTGTTTATTTTAAAAATTTTTGTAGTAGAAAGAAAAATATTACTCTGCTTTATTTTTACGAACTGTATCAGGAAAAGCCACCACCACCTCCCCTCCATATCATCACAACCACCACCATTTTGTCTTCCCTACCTCTGTCTACCCCCCCTGAAACACCATCATCACCCCCCCATGTATCTTACCCCCGTCACCACCATCATCTCACCATAAACACCACACCATCCCATTTTTGTCTTCCCACCCCTGTCTCACCCCCCTTCATCACCATCATACCACCCCCCATGTCTCTCTACCCTGTCACCACCATATCATCACCATCATCACTACCACCACCATTCATGTCTTCCCTAAACCTGTCATCACCACCCGTCATCACCATCATCACCACCACCCATGTCATCTCTACCCCTGTCACCACCATCATCATCACCATCATCACTACACCACCACCATTCATGTCTTCCCTACCCCTGTCATCACCATCATTACTACACCACCACCATTCATGTCTTCCCTACCCCTGTCATCACCATCATCACCACCACCCATGTCATCTCTACCCCTGTCACCACCATCATCAGCACCATCACTACCCCTATCAGCATCATCACCACCATCCATGTACCTATCACCATCACCACCATCACCATCACCACCTTCACCACTAAAATCAACAAATTTGCCACAAAACACAATACTTTTATAAGACTTTCCAGAAAAAGACACAACCACCGTCACCATCACTCAGGCGGCTTCACCATCGCCTTCACCACCATGCCCATCAGGATCACCATCAACACTTTTACTATAAGCTTAAAACCCGCCGCCGCCGCTCACCAAAACACCTGCGCCACAAAAAGCCTCACCGCACGCAAAGTGGTGTTTCGTGGATCACTCAATTTGCATTTTTTTATTTTCTGAAGTGTTTGGCAAATTTTTAATACCTTGACAGCGACTGATGCTGAGAGTCAAGATCGTCAAGGTCGCCTAATAATATATTATAATATATTCACCGGCATGTTAGACGGGCTTAAAAAAGGGGCCAGGGAATTGTCGAATTAAGGCGAGGAAAAAAGCCCAATCCTTTTGTGATTTTTCTTGTTTGTTGCAGCAGCCAACCTTCGCTTTCATTGTGCAAGTGTCTGTTTATATATATATATATATTTTTTTTTTTTTTTTTTTTTTTTTCATTTTTTGCCTATGGGGGCCTGTAGGCGTGGTGACCCAGGGCTCGGAGGTAGGCTCGGAGGTTCACTTGAGGGTGTGATGATGGTGGCCCTCGCCCGTTGGTGGCGCAGGCAGGATTCTTATAGTGACGCTGTGATTAGAGCCTCATGCCGCCCCCCTGTGTCCTCCGATGCACTCGCAATCGAAGGTAGAGTTGATGGACAGGGCATGTGGGTGTTCTTAGGCCACTCGACGATGCAGAAAGGTTTTGGGTTTCTTCGGGGATCGAACTCGGGTCACCGAGAACGCCAGTCGGAGACGCTAACCACTCCGCTACCACCTCCCCAAAATATATATATATATATATATATATATATATATATATATAATATATATATATATATATTATATATATATATATATATATATATATATATATATATATATATATATATATATATATATGTATATATATATATATAAATAGATAGATAGATAGA